>JACCIX010001053.1:0-101453 GCA_025506515.1 Flaveria trinervia
AACTGATGGAAACAAGCTAACTTTGCTACACCTGGGTGGATGATGGAGATGCTATAATAGCAGTGGGGACCCTCGCTTGGGTGGGCCTGCATCTCCACCATAACCACTATCATCATCGTCAGAGTCATCATCTGGGAGCACAATCTGCTCGACATCCGAATAACTATCCTCGTGGTGCCATTTCCCCTAGCAGGACCACATAACCTCTCAATCCGATGCCCGAACAATCTCCTGATAGGGGGCTTCACATGTTTCCCCCTGTACACCCTCATGCGTCCTACTCTCTTTGGGCAGCGATGGCAGCTTCTGATTAGTGATCATATGAAAAAATCGAGGGTACATACAAAACCCCCCTTCCCCCTTCCCCTCAATGTTCTCCACTAGATAGGTGAAGATCATCCTACAAAAGCTGAATGGGTGGTTCAACACCCAATGCCACGTAAGTGTTTTGGATCTGATTGGATAGCTTATCGAACCCTCCCTTACACGAAGCTATGCACTTGAGCAGCACCATGGGCAAGGTACTTAAACTAGGGGCACAGGTTGCTCTTGGTGAGCACACCTGCATTGATGTCCCCAAAATACTTAGCCCTCAGAAAGCAGCCTCAGACCATAAGGGAATATAATAGTGTGGGGCAATCAGCGTCATCTCCAAACTCTAAAACAATCCTGAGATATCCTCTGTGATCTCAATAGCATGCCGAATATCAAGCTCCTAATGCAATGGGGCTTTGAGGACCTGTCCACAACATCGTTTTCCCCGTAAGCCTGTTGGACTGAGTGATAAGGAGTACATGATGTCGAGATGGCTCAAAATATCCTAGATCTCTGAAGGAATGTGATAATGCCTGAGAACTCTGCGGCATTCCTGGATGTCAAATCTAGGTGAGCTAATGTTGTGCTTAGGTGCTATGGTCCAGCAACTCGTCATGTGTTACATAATATAAATAAACATTAGAGCGTGTAAATGAATAACCATTTGATTTCTTAACTTGAATCTTTCTGTTCTGTTATGCAAATGAACTGTGCGACTGAGGTTTAGTCATGCGATTGAGCTCATACGCACGACTGAGCAGGCGATTGGGCTTAGTCGTATGCTCTACCAAGCGTTTGACCAGTCATGCGACTGAACTCATTCGTATGTTTCAGTTGTTCAGAAGAAGACGTGGTAGATCGTGATTGTATATTAACTCTTTAAACTGTTCGTCCAAATGAACAATAAGCGTTTTACCCTTAGATTTCAAAGTGTCCTCCTTCTCTTTAGTGGCAGATTCCATCTTTTGACATGTGGAATTTGGATCACTAACTAGAGGAGTGGTCACCAGATGAACCTTGATAGATTGTTGTTTACTGGTCGACATTTCGTATTTAACAAAATATCATGTGGTGGTGGAACCACTTTGTAGCCTAATCCCACCCTGTTGTTTCGTTATTTGACCAAGTTTTTATGTATATGTGAAGAACTAGTCCAACTGTGCAGTTTTTGTTTTAAAGAAATTACTTCAACTTCTAGAACTGTTTTCTCCCTTTTAGTTTCATCAAGGGAATTTAAATAGAACTTAATGTCATTTGCTTGGTTAAAAGCCACAACTTTGGTTTCCGTTAGTTGTTTATTTAATAGTTCTATTTTTCTTTGTAAATGTGCTAGTTTTGTTTTAAAACACGATTTTCTTCTATGCACAGTTGCAAGTCCTTTACTAAGCTATCGTTATAATATATTAACCTTGCAAATTTTAAATCAATGCTTTTCATAAATTTATTACATTCAAAACAACATTGATTATCAAACAATTGATCTTTAGAACTTACCTGAGAAGATTCAATTGAATCTGCCATCAGTGCAGAGATTGTCTCTTCAGCTACTGGAGATTCTGAACATGTAGTTTTGTGATCTTCTTTATTCACAGGTTTGAACACTTTCACAGCTTCTTCAGATTCTAACATGGCTATTTTGACTGCGATATCGTCTTCACTTCGGTATCGTCATCTAACACCTCGACATTTGCAATGTTGGATTCTCCCGGACGCACAAATTTCAAGGTCCAGTCTTGCCCTTCATCACCTTGAGTAGTCAAGGCCTTTGTCTCGGTGCTAGACGATGTAGCTCCCCCAATTGGTTATCCTGACGGTTGAATGTCGAGAACGGGTTCCCGTTGCAAGTCTTCTTGGGCTTTACACATTCACGTTTAAAATGCCCCTTCTCTCCACAATTGAAACAGGTCACTTTGGACTTGTCAAACCCAAATGTAGTGTCTTTGGTAGTTATCAAGTTCTGTCCCGTCTTTTTAGAAACTTCTTAGATCTCCGGACAGCACTTGCTAATACCCACATCATGTCCATATGTTCAAGCTCATCTCGTCTATCTGCTCGTAATCTTCATTTGCTAGATGACAGTTACCAATCTCTCTTGTAACCAAGCCATCATATGAGTGTACCATAGCCGCCAATAAATTCATGTGTTCTTTACGCACCTCCACAGTGATGTTCCTGAGGTTCTCAGTCTTCAACTTCGTAGCATTAACCACTCGTGCAATAAAATGGGTACTTGAGGACCAAGACGTGTCAGACCAGAAGTTATGGTTTGTTGAAGGAGCAGTTGAACTGGAAACAAAGCCATCTGAACAGGTGCTCCTGAACTGGTTACTGTAAAAGAGGTGTTGTAAAGCGAAGGATTCTGATCATACGTTCCTTTATGCGACATGTATTTCATCCTAAGTTTCTCCTCTCTTAATTCAGGATGAAATCATTTATATCTAACTTTCCAAATACTATTCTGTCTTAGGTTAGATACAAATGAATCCCACATCTTGGGTAACCTGTCAGCCAACTGGAAACCTTATCTTCCATCGATGTTATAACTCCATGAATATGTAGCTCACTCATGAGATAATAGAACCTGTATATTACATCATCTAGACTTTCCTTCCCCGTTGAAGAGAAATTGTCAAACTCCTTCTTCAATGCTTTTGCCATTAGAGCTTTTAACAAAGCATTCCCGTCATAGCGTTTTTCCAAGGCTCTCCAAAGTTTCTTAGCCTGTTTATTCTCAGAGAATTGATGGAAAATATCCTTCGGTATAGACAGAGTTAACAGGGCCTGCACTTTCTTCTCTGCATTATATTTTTCCTTCTGTGTGTCATTTAACCCTCCCAAAGTCAGTTTCATACCATGAGTCCCTATGGCATGTCATACTTTGTCTCGATTTACTCCTAAAGGTTGGGATCAACTCCATTTTAGTAAATCTCAAAAACGTTGCTTCCATTGAGGGTAATCGTCTAACGTTATTAGCTTTGGGGGTTTATTGTGATTCCCTGTCTCATTTTCCGGAAGTAAGAGGTCTAGATTCGTGTGTCTCTCCCTGCAGTTAAAAGCTGAGTATTGCTCTTCCATTTAGTGCGATTGAAGTCAAATACTTTGCTTATGCGAATGGACTACTCGTGCGATTGAACTTATGCGATTGGGTCAATCGTGCGAATGGAGTATGCGGATGAATTCAATCATGCGATTGGATTCAGTCGTGTGGAACGAGAGTGCGGTTGGAGTCTATGCAAACGAAGCAGGTCAGTCATGCGAATGAACAAGAAGACTGAGCGATTGTGCGTATGAAGGGTGCGAATGAGTTCAGTCGTGCGATGGAGTCAATCGTGCGACTGAAGGCTGTTTTGCAAAAAAACGAATGTTTGAACACTTTGACGCAAAAATAGGAATTTCTTATGAACCCTAATTCCGTATGACGAAAAAATGTTAACTTTAGGACCAGAAGACCTCGAAACAATTTTTGACACAAAAAGTTTGAATTTTTGAGTGAAAACATGATTTTTAGGCCACAATTGATTGAATGACATGTAAATCTAGAGCCAAAGCTCTCATCACTTGTTAGGACCGTGTACGGATGGAGTACTAACTGATTTACGTGTATACCAACTCAAATAGTGTAGAATCTATTTGATTGGCGATCCAATCGGTGAGAACGCATGTAGAAATTGATCTTAGAATGAATCTAAACGTTACGAACAATTGCAATATGATTTTGTGCTATCTATGAACTTGGAACAGGGTCTCTATGGTCTCTGAACGGCTACAGTATGTGTAGGAGTCGAAATATTGAAAGTGTTACGTTTTTCCACGAATTAAGTGGTATTTATAAGTTAGGGTTAGTCAATTATATGACTGGACCATTAGCATAGTTCAGTCGTGCGACTAAAGCATGCGACTGAGTCAATCACAAAACTAAAGGTACAGTCGTGTGACTAAGTCATCCGTATGTCTCAATCGTTGCGACTGATCCAGTCTCCTGGTTCAGTCGTGCGACTGATCCAGTCTCCTGGTTCAGTCGTGCGACTGATCCAGTCTCCTGGTTCAGTCGTGCGACTGGTCCATTAGCATGAAGTATTCATGCGTATGAGCCATAGCATGGTCCATTCACATGAAAGCTTCATACGACTAAGTTTGAATATGTTTCTCAATCATTAGTTGACTAAGATCTATTGAAACAGCCACAAACTATATAGGTAGTTCAATACGTGTAATATATAATAAACATTGTAACATACACTGAAACATTGACATTAAGATCATCAATCACATATTATGTTTCATTCAACTCATACATTTTTTTACATTTAGGACATGACAAATATTACATTAAGATCGTAAACTAGGTACATATGTATCAACAATTATTATCATTATTATTATTCTTATTATTTTATATTATTTTATTATTATTATTATTATTATTATTTTTCTTATTACTATTATTATTATTATTATTATCATTATTTTTATTGTTATCAGTATTATTATATTATTATTATCATTATCATTATTATTATTCTCATTATTATCATTATCATTATCATTATTATCATTATCATTATCATTATGATTATCATTATCATTATTATTCTTGTTATTATTATTATATTATTGTTATTAATATATTATCATATTATTGTTATCATTATTATTGTTATCATTAGTATCATTATTATTATCATTATTATATTATTATCATCAATATATTATATTATTGTTATTATCATTATCATTATTACTATTATAATAATAATAATAATAATATTTTTATTATTTATTATCATTATTATTATCACTATTATTATTATTATCATTATTATTATCATTATTATTACCATTATTATATTATCATTATTGACAATTTGAGGATCGCAATCGGGTATTATGAGTGTTGGTTGATGTCAAGTCAATGTTTGCGTAATCAACGTTGGCTTGTTTTAATTGTTCGTATTAAATTTTTTTCAATATCAATAAATATTCAAGAACGATTGATGAAACACAACTAATGATCTGTTTAAATCAAATGTATTTTATTAAAACACGTTAATGATTACGAATAATTAATGAACGAATGATATTGAATTCTTTGTTAAATGATGTGACGGCTGCTAGAATCCCTATATATAGGCAATGATGTTTATGTTAAGGAAACATCGGATCTCTTGGTATTTGAATTAGTCCTGTTAAGAAATCATCTGATTTCTTGGGATTCGCATAACTTCCTGTTGACTTGTGGACTTGTAAACACTTGTATCGTTTGAATACAAGTGTTTGGACTCCGCAGGATTACTGTCTTCCGAAGTTGATGTTCTTCCACAGGAAACAGTTCTTCCGAAGCAAACTGGTTCTTCCGAAGCAATTGTTCTTCCGCAGGAAAGTTGTTCTTCCGCAGGAAAGTTGTTCTTCCGCAGGGGTCTTGTTCTTCCGTAGGACTCGTTCTTCCGAAAGAATTGTTCTTCTGAAGCACTTGTTCCTCAGCTCTGGTTGTTCATCCGCAAAAGATCTTCAGATGTAATTTTACTCGTGTGAAATATATCCACGGAAGAACAAAATGTTCATCCGTAGATGTTTCTCACACTTGGCCAATCTTTCAAAAATTTGCCAATTCTAATGTTTTACCAGCAACCATAGATGAATCAACACGCATATATATATGGGTTAACCTATACATTTAATGCTTACATAATAATGAAATACAAACATTCATTACAGAGATTGATTCAACTACTAAGCCTATACAAAATGGACTAGAAATACTGATCCTAGACCTTACAATACTCCCCCTTAGGCTTCGATACTTGTAATCATTTCTTCAAAACGGAAAGCTCGTTTAATCTTGAAACCATTTTCATGTTGAAATATGATACCGCATCCTTTTGATCATCATATTTGTTCTTGATCTCCATTATGGATATCCATTAGAGTGTCTCAAAATTCAGCCCCAATACATCTTCTTCTATGGTGAGGGTTTTCACAACACATTGATTGTTAACAATTTCTAGCTCATCTTCTTCTGAGATTCTTAGTTCTAATATATGTTCAATATGGCTCCCTTAGCATCAAACATATACCTTCTTCTCTTGTATGGTTTAGCATGCATCTTATCCACCACTTGAATCAAATGAATGTGTATCATTCTAGGCTTTTTCATGAGACAGTTTTAGGAAGAATTTATCATGTAAGAATGATGTGTAGCCTAGGTGGAGCCATTTGATTCTACTGGGTCGAAGAATCTTATCTTCTCACATTTCTTTCCATTAGCTCTCAGTCGCACCATTTCTTTTGTTTTCTCAACATATCCCCACTTAGTGATGGGAATAGTGCATTGATTTCCTCCAATGACTTTAATGGCTGTTGTTTTTCTTAACCAACTCGTTAAGTATTCATCATCAACCAATGTGGAGGAGTTGGTGCTGATATTTCTTCCTTTCTAATCTTCTTTTGTGTTCATCCTCCCTGTTTGCTTCTTTAATCACATCATCTCCGAATTTTGTCTTTAACTTTCCCATCAAAACAGAGAAATCTCTTCCCCTTGAGTGAATTGGATAGTTAGAAATTATTAGACTTCGTAGATCCTTGGTATCTCTCTCATGCAAGCTCAACAATGCTTCTGTATCATGGAAGTACAAGATTCTTCCGGAGGTTCTTTTAATAATTGCACAATCCCAGTCTTAATCATATTTCCAAGCCATAATCATGTTTTCTTCCACATAACTGGGAGTTATGATGTGATTATAGAGCTCTATCAGAGTGAATTTTTGTTCAGTGATTTCTCTAACAGTTGCCTAGTGGCCACACATTACTAGGAATCACTGCCCTTGGCTCTCTTATTAGCTTCTCTTTGCCTTTGTGTTGATCTTTGGATTCACAATTACAGGATCAGCAAAAAGTGTGCTTTGGTGCTCATGATGGATTTGGAGCTTCAGTTTTGAACCTTACTTCTGTGTCAAGCTCAACTGACATAACATGTTCCATCATTCTTCTCAGCTCACCAACATTTCTTCATTTGAGCTCATGTGCCTTGTAATTATGACCCTATAGCCAACATACCATATTGTACTTGCTCAATTTTGTAGTATCACAGTGGCAAAGATCTTTCTTGATTTTCTGAATAGTTTGGAAAGTATTGAATGGTTCATACTCACAATTGGAATCCTAAATCTTGCAAGCTCAAATCTTTCACTATGTTTTTCATCTCAGCCATATTCATCCTTTCAACCATGTCATATGGAAATCCATGATTGATTAGGGTCATAAACATAGTTGACTCAGGTCTTTCTTCATTATGTCTTTTGTTACAGAAGATCATCATCCTTTAAGTCTTCTTGATCTTTGTTATGCACTTCTTCAGTCAGTTCTTTCCATTCAGCATCACTTTCAGCTTCATCACGAGTTGCTTGATTTGATGTTGAGACATTCATAGAAGGAGGTGCTCTAATGATGTATGCCTTGACCTTTCAGCTTCATCAAGAGTTGCTTCCTTTGATAACTTGTTCTTTGTGGAACCCAAATACTTCCTCTTCCTTGAGTATAGAATCAGAGGCTTGGATGATTTAGTAGGTTCCTTTCGTTGATTTGATTAAAGTGCACATATTTTCATCTTTAGCTGAGCAGTCTCTTCTTCTTTTTCTCAACAAAGCTGATTGATCATAGAAAGAGTCATTCATTTGATCAACCTTCAGCCTTGCTTCTCATTTTCACTATTCTCTTTCTCTACTAATTCTTTGACTTCAAAATCTTGTTGAAGTAGGGCATCAATCACCTCAGTGTTGCACTTAGCATATTCTTTTAAGCATTTGATCCTTGTTTCCAACTATATCAAAATATTATCATTTTCTATTATTATCTCTTTCAGCTCTTTAACCCTTTGCTTTCTGAAGTTGGACTTCACTACAAGCTTGTTGTACCCGGGTAGCTTTGCTCAATGGGATGTCATTATCACTCAGATCATAACTTCCTCATATTTTTCTTCTTCTCTCTTTTCTTCTTGTTGCCAACAATCTCATCTTTATGTTCTTCAGTATGGGCAGCCACACTTGCTGAGCTTGAGCATTCATCTTTTGATTTATCATGCTTATCATGATGAGGTTGTCCTTCAAGATTCATGTTGTGCACTAAGCTTTGTTTGTTTGGAACCAACTGGGTCTTCATTGTTGGAGAGTGACAAAGGAATGGTACTTGCTGAGAAATTAACTCACTCTCACCAAAGTGGATTGAGTTTACAGACTGATGTGATAGAAATGGGTCCAGTATGCACACTCTCAGATAATTGTTGAGTGAATGGAGAGATGGGCTAGTTTCTTGTAGATGAGCGAGATTCTTGGGTATGAACAGAGTGAGTGGGTGAGATGGGTTAAGTATTTTGACTTGTAGGAGAAGGGGGTTGTAGAGATTGATGTTGTTGTTGAATGGGTGATAGATTTGGTGAGGGTGGGCTTGAACAGAGTTGGTTGAAGAGTCCTCCTATTGATCTTCGCACACAAGCTCTTGAGGGATGTTTGAAGTAGCATCAACCACATCAGAAAACATGGGCATCTCTCCTCCTTCATACCTTCCATTGATCTTGTTCAAGACACAGCTACTCAAATGAGCTGCACCAACACATCTCCGTCTCTTTCTAATCTAGGCAATTCACTATGATTATCAGTGTAGGAATCTTGGAACATGAACATTTTGTCATCCTTTTAAACTTTGATGTGGTCACTCAGACAGTTGAGATGTACTTTTAGTAGTTGTATATTTTCCTTCAAAGATGCCAATGATTCCTAATGATATGTGCCTTGAGAATCTGTCGAGCCCAGACTTCCTGTTGGATATGCACTTAAGATAAGTGTGGCATAAGAATCTGTAAGGCTTGCACAATCTTCCTTTCTGATCTCTCCCTTGGTAAAATCACCATCATACCCCATCAGTAAGAACACTTTCTCTATGTATTTAATATCGAACACATCGGGTTGACCAACTTCTTGTTCTCCCAACTCCAGATTCCTCCTGCTAGTCTGCTCAGTCACTCTCAATCTTTGGTTCTTTACTTCTGCTACAATAACTTCTCCATCTTCTTATAAATGTGCTGAGTTCAAGAATCTAGAGATATGCGATCAGTGAATCACAGGTTCTGCAGATAAGGCATAGAATAGCCTGGATCTTCTTATATAGCGGATGATGTCTTGACACCCTTCTGAAGCAGTGTCGTCTGAGTTTAGAAATGCACAAACATGTTCTCTTTCACAAATCAATTATCCATCTGTTCATGAGAATAAATACGATTTCATTAGAAACACATTACTGATATGAGAATACAAACAATTGTGAGATTAGACAAGAACCAAACGGTTTATTATTAAGCATTACGACATATTTTACCATGAACACAGTGATCTGAGAACAGAAATATATGTTGTTTGATTTTTGATTCGGTAATTTTTGAATGTTATAGAATGGGAGAAGTTTGTTGAAAACGAGTTTTTCTAGGTTTGAAAAGTGTTTAGAAAAAGTGAGTAATGAATATTGAAGTCAAAGAACATCATTTACATTCTCTCAGACACATCAATTTTATTAATTTAATCACGTGGGGCCCTCAGCAATTTAACTTTTCTGCAGCTCTCAGTTCATCTGCATATTATCTACGGATACCATATATCATCTCTGGATGAATAACAACGTTGAAGATTAAGTATAACATAAATGTTCATAGATTACCAAACTATGAACTTAGATTTTACTTTATGAGCTTTGCTTATCTGTAGTTTACCAATCTACGGATAGAAATTTTCCACACTGTGTCTTCTGCTGATGCTTAAGACGGCACTGTAGCATCAACTGATGCTTATAGAACACTTGTCTAGAAAAATTATTTTGTTGTATGGTACAAGTCCACTGCTTAGAACCATTTACTGTTATTGGTCCTTGTTGACTTTGTATTCATGACAATTGAGTACAAGAAAGCTTAAATAATTTAAAATAAAACATCATTTATCCAGGAGCAAAGTTGGTGCGCAGGTTCCAATTCCTTCAAATTATTAATGAAATAGACAAACCTACATATGATTAATTTTTCTTCATGAATTCTACTCCCCCTAAATTTATGATGGGATCATACTATAATGCTAAGCCTCATCCTGATGAGTTATTTGGTTGAATTGATACCTGAACATAGTTCTGATTGTAAGTATATTGTCCACTTAAATCCATACAAGTGCTAATGCATCAACTAGGGATGTTGTTTATCATCTTTTCATATTGATTAGGAAATAACTGTTATGGGTTTCACATTCAATTCAAGAAGATTTTGTCCTCCCTTTGCAAGTCAAATCATCACTTTTTCACACATAATAACTATGTACTTTAAGTTATAAGTTCTATCTTGAGATGCATTTGACATCTCATTAATACATTGATATAAAAGCTCTAGATAAATATACAGTTGATCACATAAGACTCTTTTGAGAGCTTAGATATGATCATCATCATGTCACCAGGTTTTTACTCACGTAAACAAAGGTGCCTTCAAGCCAGGCCTTTGTTTACATAAAACAGGGGGATGATGACGATCATGATCTTTGGTAACTGATATATAGTATGGTGATCATACACCCAGGTCTTTGTTTACACTAAACAGAGGGAGTATGATTCACAAAGATAGATATTATAAAGTGTCGGTATGTAGTGTGCTTAGATCAGTGATTTGGTCACATCAGAATAAGACTCACTTTGTATCCTCAAAATGAAGTTTCCCATAGAAAGTCATTTTGTATAATGTTTAGCATGCACTAAGTGTAGTTTCCACTCAAGATGAGCCTACTCACATATCAAGAAACTAGCTTAGATTTAAGATTACTTATGAATTCAAGAATAACAAAGATATAGTGTACTATCATTTCCCAAGCATATGTAATGCTAAAGCATCATTACATGCTTTTATTGGTTTGTTCTAATTGATTAATCTAAGTTAATCATGCCTAAAGTCGCAATTAAAAAATTAAATCAGATTGAATCAAAGGCTTTAGTGAATAAATCAACAAGCTGATTTGGTGTATCCACTTTGACTAACTTAATCAAACCCTTTTCTAAGAAATCTCTCAGAAAATAATATCTTACCTTAATATGTTTTGTTTTACTATGTTGCACCAGATTAGAAGTTATAAACATAGCAGCAAAATTGTCTATGTAAATTGAAGTTTGAAGGAAATTGTAACCATAGTCAAGCAATTGGTTTTGCAACCAAGGACTTGTGAGCAACCAGATGAAGCAGCTATGTACTCAGCCTCAGTTGTGGATACAGATACACTGGTTGGTTTCTTGCACTATCATGATACTAGTCTTGGTCCGATGAATTGACATCCACCAGTTATGGATTTTCTGTTACTGTTACATCCACCATAGTCACTGTCTGTGTATGAGTAGATTGTAAAGTCACCATCCTTTGGATACCAAAGACCAAGTCCTAGTTTTCCTTTAAGATATTTGAAATTCTTTTCACGACATTCAGATGAGACTCCTTTGGATCAGATTGGTACCTAACACATACACAACAAACATAATGTCAGGTCTACCGATAGTTAGATACATAAGAGATGCTATCATTGATCTATATAGTTTTTGATCAATAGATTATCATGAAGGATCAGGTACAATCTAATCAATTGTTGATGCTAGTGCTTTGCATGAGGATACATCAGCAAGACTGTATTTCTTCAAAATTTGATGTATGTATTTTTCTTGATTGATAAATATCCCATATGTCTTTTGATGAACTTGAAGACGAAGAAAGAAAGTCAATTCACCCATTGAACTCATCTGAACATAATCTCTTATTAGTTGATCCAAATATAATGTCTTCAACATATATTTGAACAACTAAGAGATCTTGATGTTCTTGTTTGAGAAAGAGTGTCTGATCAATGGTTCCCCTTTTGTAGTCGTGCTTAGAAGAAAAGATGATAGTGTTTCATACCACTTTCTTGGTGCTCGGTAAACACCATACAAGGCTTTGTCAAGCTTGTATACCCTATGAGGATAATGAGGATCTTCAAAAGCAAGGGGTTGTGACACATAGACCTCGTCATCCATTTTTCCATATAGGAATGCACACTTGATATCCATTTGATAGACAATGAACTTCTTATATGATGCATAAGTCAGGAACACTCTTATGGCTTCAATTCTTGCAACTGGTGCAAAAACTTCATCATAGTCTATTCCCTCTTCTTGTGTGTATCCTTATGCAATCAACCTTGCTTTATTTCTTACAATGATCCCTCTATGATCAAGTTTGTTTTTGTAAAGCCCCCTTGTACCAATAGGATGTTGGCCTTCTAGTAAATCAACTAGAGACCATACTTTTTCTTTCTAATTGTTGAAGCTCTTCTTGCATAGCTTCAATCCAACTATTGTCCTTTAAAGCAGCAGTAATGTTTGGAGGAACCATTTGTGAAAGAAAAAAACTAAAAAGACAAATGTTGGTAGTACCATTTTGGCTTCTTGTAGTTCTCTTTATAAGATCCCCATTATTATGTTATTGACTGATGAGTCTTATTAATTCTTGTTGATGGAGTTGACTCAACTGGAATAGATGATTCCAGGTTAGTCATATCCATTTTTGCCGTCTGATCCAAACCAGGTTGAGAGTTTAGAAAGTAGTCAATATGTTCAACATGTGGTATTGAATGATCTTCAGTAGCATCATGTCTGTCTTGTGTAGGAGCTGTAGGGGCTTCTCCAGAATCAGTTTTCTCTTCCTTAGGAGTGTTAGGAACTTCTTCGGGGTCATTTAGCTCTTCCCTATGACTTATAGGAACTTCTCGAGATGATAAGTAAGGACTTGAAATATTTCCAATGTTTGTTGTATTCACTTGAGAACATGGATTTGTTGCAGGGACAACATTCACATCTCCAGATGCACAGTGTTCATCTCCACATGCAGTGTTAGCAGCTGTTGCTAAAGTATTTCCACTTGAGGATGTGTTATCCTTGGAGGATCAGCAAATAATGTTACTTCATTCAAATGAGGTGGAACAAATGGATAACATACTTCATAAGATCCTGCAGTGTTCAAATAATCATAGTTAAATGATTCAGTTAGAGCATTATGTCAAACAATCATGATGAACCTTTAACTAATTTAGTGAATATAGATTCATCAAAGGATACATTAGGAGTTTCTTCCATAATGTTATGTTATGGAATATAGATTCTATAAGATTTAGATGTTGAAGAATATCCAATAAAGAAACCATCATATGCTTTTTCTAAAAAATTTCCCAATGACTCTTTTATGTTAAAAGCAGATACATAACACCTAAAAACTCCAAGATATCCTATGTATGGTTTTCTTTTAAATAAGAACTCATAAGGAGTTTTGTTGTGTTCTTTGACAAATAATGTTCTGTTTTGAACATTTCATGTAGTATTCACTACCTCAGCCCAAAAAGTGATGATCGGCTAGCATTATTCTCGCTACTTCAATGAGAGTTATGTTTCTTCTTTTAGCAACTCCATTGTGTTGTGGAGTTCTTGGTGCATTAAATTGCTTTGCAATACCTTTGCTCCTGACAAATTCAGTCGTATTGTCACTCCTAAAAATTTTAACTTTTGCATGATGTTGATTCTCAATCTTGATCACGAAGTCCATTAAGGTTTATGATGTTTCACTCTTTTATTTTCAGAAAAAGACCCATGTAATCTAGTGAAATCATCACTATCATCAAACAATATTGTCTTTTTCCAATGCTCATCACATTGGTAGAACCAAACAGATTCGTGTGAAGCAATTTGAGTGGTGTAGTGTAACACAGCCGGAAATTTTGTTTCAAGCCGATGAAAGAAGAAAAGAAATAAAGTCCAAAGTTGAGGGACCAAACTTGCCAAACGGGAAGAAACTTGGATGAGTGGAAGTATAAATGGGGAGGGCAACCCACACCCTCCCCATCCTTGCCAAAACTCAACCAAAGAAGAGAGAAAAGGAGAAAAAGAGGAGAAAAGCTTGGTTCCGGTTGATTCGAGCGTGGAAATCAATGTGTAGCGGGTCAAATCGAAGCTCTACTCGATGGGATCATTTATGTGAGTTCTAAGACCCCTCTTTTACACGTTTTTAAACAATTTTGGGGCTGGAATACATCTGTAAACCTTTTTCGAGTTTTTGGGTGTAAACCCGTTTTTGTATGTATGTGTATGTGTATGATTCGTTTGAGGCTTGATTTCAGGATTCGTTGGGCTTGAATGATGTCGTGGTATGCTACCCTAAAGTTTCGAATGGTTGAATTGAGCTTAAATGAGGTTTGGAAGAGTTTGGAGGTTGAACATGGTGGCTGCAGTTCGAATTGAACTGCATTCTGCATCAGCTAGGGCTAGGCAACCGAATGGAGATCCATGAGCCCGAATGAGGTGCGCTGGGGCCATATGCACGAAAGAGGTGCGACTGAGGTTCATTCGTGTGAGTAAGAGCCATACGCATGAGGGCTATGCGACTAAAGGAAATGCGGATGAGAGTCATGCGACTGAAGGAAATGCAGATGCAGGTTATGCGACTGAAGGTCATGCGACTGGAGTCCATACGCTTGTGAGTCATGTGATTGAGATTCATACGCATGAAAGGTGTGCAACTGAGGGCCATTCGTATGAAGGTTATGCGACTGAGGTCCATACACCTGGATGTCATGCGATTGAGGTTCATTCGCGTGGGAAGTATGCGATTGGAGGCTATGCGACTGGAGGTCCATTCCCTAGAGTGTTCTCATACGCATGGAAGACCATGCTACTGAATAGGGTCCATACGCCGAAATGACCATAGTATTTTATGACTTTCGGGAAAGTGCAGACGTAGGCTCGGACCATTGAGGTTGTTAATGGTGTGATGTTAGATGATGTGTGATGCCCTATGGTTGTATGTTGTGGTGATGCGCGTGGTTCGGGTGATGTTTGATGTCATGTGATTGTGATGTTGTATGATTATGCATGATGTGCGTTATGGGTGTGCGATGTTGCCTTGTGAGATTGATGTTGTATGCTGTTATGTTCTTATTATTATGTACGATTGTCTTCCCGTGGTTTTGCATTGAGCGTTAATGAACGTAATGAAAGTATTATATAACGTAAAGTGGAAGATAATGAAAAGAGAAACGTAATGAATGAATGCAAGCATGAACGGAAGAATTAGTGCAAGCATGGCTTGCAAGAGTAAGGAAGGAGGTTCCCAACTCATTGAGAGTTGTTAGCTCAATTGTGTGTGTATTTATAGCATGCGATCTTGGCTAACTTATAAGGGGACATAGACACAGTAGGGAGTTTAGTTTTGGTAACTGCTCCAATAAGTGCGATGTGGTATTTATTGTGTGCTATGTAGCGTGTGCTTTTGGCTACCTCACGTGGGTTATGTAGCATGTGATTTTGGCTAACCCATGTGATAGCGTGCGATTCTGGCTAAACCCTAAGAGTTCCCATACACACATGGGGAGTTGGTCTTGGTGACCACTTCGTTTGTCCGATTTGTGCGATATGTACGATGGACAACATGAGGGACCATAGACACAGTAGGAGTTCAGTTTTGGTAACTGCTCTGATACGTGCGATGTGGTATTTACTGTGTGCTATGTGGCGTGCAATCTTGGCACCCTCATTTGTGCGATTTGTGCGATATGTACTTCGGGTATGATAATGTAAAGGTGCGATTTGTGCGAGAAGTGCGATATGTATGAAATGGACGAATGGAAGAAGTGATGAATGATGTTATGAATGTAGCGAATGATTAAGTAACATGCGATGGTTAATGAATGGAACAATGTTAACAAACATAATGGAAGATAATAATTATATTATTTGTATGTATATATGCTGTGTGATCATGTACGAATGTAACGAACGGTTTTAACAAAAGAAAAGTATGTTTTATTTTATAAAACTAGAACTCACTTAGCAATGCTGACTTTGATGTGTTTCCAGTTGGCAGGAATGCTGCTAAGGATGGCACGGGACGAGTACTCAATTCTTTTGGAGTGGCATCCATTGTTTTTAATGCTTTTGTAATTAAAATGTAAATGATATTGTGAAACGAACGGATGTATTATTTTGCAAAACCATTTTTGATGAAATGAAAATGTTGTTTTTAAATGTTTCCGCTGCAACCCTTTTATGTAAGAAGATAAAATATATGTTTTATGTGCGATGAGTATCCAACTGTAAGCGTCTCGAGAACGAGGCCTTACAAGTTGGTATTAGAGCATGGTTTAAGTGAAATGGGTAATTTTCGAAATAAACCTTAACTTAAACTGAGAATGGGATAGAAAGGGAATGCGATGCCAATCTGAGTAGCTGCGTGCCATCAGGTATCTTCGTAACGTTAACCGGTATTATGTGCGCATGTATGTGATTCATGTGTTGTTGGTAGATTTAGATATTGATGTAGTCAGGATAGGTAATGCTCGGGGTATGAAGAGTAAAATGAGTGGCTAATCACAACTGGCCACTGTAATTAGGGACATACTATACTTGACATAAACTGAGTTGTTCCCTTGACTGACCATGTGGTGTTTGAATCTTTCAGTGGGTGCGGGGATGGCCGGTGGTAGATCTTCGAAAGCTTCACGAGGTGGAGGCGGTGGTGGATGTGGTGCTGAACCACGGGTCATGAGAGGAAGACCTAGAGTTGAAAAAGTGGTCCATGAGGAACCCGAGACCCCTCATCTGGATGGCGGTGATGAGAGTGCTAATATGAGAGCCTCGATGAGAGAGACGGTGCCGCAGAAATGCATCAGGCCATGCAGATGATCCTATCGTCTGTGGTGACCGAGGTGATAAAGGTTGTTAGAGATGGGGAGAGACAGGAAAAGGTTTTCTTTGATAACGAAGAGAAAGAAGAGGAAGAGCCTGCACTGGAGGCGGCACACGGCTGTAACTATAGGGTGTTTCAACGATGCAAGCCCCCAACTTTTGATGGTAATGGCACTGTTGCTGCTGCTCACGGATGGGTGAGGGAAATGGAAGCCGTTCTAAACATCAGCGAGTGCCGGGAAGATCAGAAGGTAAAGTTTGTTGCTCACTCTTTCGTGGACTCAGTGTTGTGCTGGGGGACAACATAGTCCAAGTTGAGGGTAGCCGGGCTATCGGAAGGATAAGATAGTCAAAGATAAAAAGGCTGGTGATTGAGGAGTTCTGTCCTCACCGTGAGATGGATAAAGTTAAAAGAGAGTTCCTGCAGCTGGATGTGGGAACAATGACACATCAGCAGTACACCACCAAAACAAAATGGCACGGCTAGGGTCAGGTGACGCCTCTTTCGTGAAAGATCAAGAGGTATATTCAGGGCTTGCCGCAGATATCCATAGGCACATGATCGCTGCCCGACCAAGCATGTTTAGGTTGGCAGTTGATTTGGCGGGGAGGTTGTATGATGAAAGAACTATGGTGGTGGTGGTGGTGGCTGAAGACGGCGAGAAAGGTGTTGTAGACCAGAACTGGAAGGGAAAGAGAACTAGACGGGGTGGTGAATCGACGAATAATAAGCACGCACGGGGGGAAAACCGCCGTATGGTCACACCTGGTGCGGGGACGAACAGATGTGGTAAATACGAGATGGAGAATTTGGGAGAATGCAAAAGGGGACCAAACACTTAGTTCAAGTGTGGGAAGCCTGGTCATGTGGCTAGAGAATATGGAACTGTGAGGTGTTACAATTATGGAGATATTAACCACATAAGCAAGGACTATAAGAAGCCAAGGGCGGAAGGTTTGGGAGTGAAGAGGACCAGAGGAGAAGGATAGATGGCGAACGCAGCGCCAACACGATGATACAAGAGGAGGCTAGAGCGGACCCCAATGTTATGTCAGGTACATTTCTAGTAAATCAACCTTTAGCCTTGTGTAGTTCGATTCTGGCGCTACTAAGAGTTTTATTCCTACTGCTTTCGGTGCTAAATTGCCTCTTAGTAGTAAGAGTATAGCTATGCCCTTCGATGTGGTCCTAGGAGTGGATTGTTTGGCGGACTACGAAGTGAACATTATGTGTCGCAAAACATGATATGATTGACAGCGCCTGACTGGATCATAGTGACGGTTTAAGGTGATCGAGTCACGACGATTCCGAAGGTAATTTCAATGGTCGTGTATGGGAGTAAAAACCTTACTTGTTTACAAGTGAAGGTCGAGCACCAAATGCCGTATGGGAAGTATTGAGGTGATCGAGGCTACGACTGGAACGCTCAAAAGGATCAAGGCCTTGATAAAAGTAGCCAGAGATAGACGAGAAGTCGTATGTTGGAAAACAACATAGACTGATGGAATTCCATATGGGAGACTGGAAAAGAGATGAGAGGGTATTGCCCGTGATGATTTAAGGGATAACAGGTTTTGGGGACGAAACCTATATAAGGGGGTGGACTTGTAACACTAGGAAAATTTTGTTGGATCAAGAAGAAGGCTAATGCAACCAAAACTAGATCACTTAAGTTATTTTGGTGTTGCATGCAAGGCTTCCGAAGCTTGTCATGGAACTTTCGAAGGTTGTAGAGTTCTTCCGAAGACAAAGGAAAAGCCCAACTTCCAAAGATAGAACTCTACTTCCGAAGACAAATACATACATCCGAAGTTCAAGACTTAAAATAATAAAGTAAAGACCACTTCTGAAGTCTGATGAACAGAAGAAGTCTCCAAGTCTTGGAAGAAGCAGCCTCTTCTAAAGTATAAAGTGGCTTCGGAAGTACTTACTCTTCCAAAGCCATTTAACCTTCGGAAGACACTGTTATAACAAGTGAACCCAAGTATGGTCTCTGACACTCCGCTGTAGACTTCTGATACAGCATGGCTTCTTCCTAAAGAACCATGTTGTTGACCATACCTTATTCCACTGTTTACCTTTTCATGATAGTACAGTTGCCATCTTTAGTTGGTGACAAAAGGTAAGTCAGGGACATGTCCTGACTACCAAATCTCAGATAAGACTTTATCTAAGATACCTTAACTATAGTCTTGTAGTTTAGGCTTTAGCTAAAGGATCCCAGCTGGTATCAAGTATATCTGGTTGTAGATAGTATTATATGTAGGTTCTCCTTGTAACTCATAAAGATAATCATCTGCTTGTAAGAGTCTTCGTATCTTGAGTTGAGAATCAATATATAAAAGTATCTTGAAATTATATTTCTGTGTTCTTAGTTACTTTTCATATTGTGATCAACTCTTATTGATTCTTACCCGAGTGTGATTCTAGGTGAGTTTGAGAGAAAACCTTGTGTTTAAGTGACAAACACCGATCCTGCAATTGGTATCAGAGCTTCCCAGGCTCTTGATTGCATGATCTAACCATCCAAATCAACCTGTTTTCACTCCTCCCTACCACTCACTCACTCAAATGGCCCTTAACAAATCTGAAGTAGAAATGGGGACGATGACCAAAGCACCAATCATCACCCCCTGAAAACTTCAGGTATTGGAGTAGAAGAATGGAAGGCTTCGTTAGATACCAGGACAGCAAAATGTAGAACTCGATTGTCAATGGACCGTACAAGCCAAAGGTGTGTTCACCTAGTGGAAACGGTGCCATGATAGAAAAAGCTGTCGAGGACTATTCTCATAAAGACAGAAATAAGATAGGACATCGATAGCAATGCTTTGACTATTCTCATGACTGTAATACCGAACTCTATTATGGTGGGGTTCGAGCATTGCAAGACTGCCAAGGAATTGTTTGATGCACTTGCTCAGATGTATTCTTGCTCCAACGACTCAAAGAAGGACTCAGTGAAGCAGCAGTTCAAGAACTTCACTCATATTGCAGGAGAGACCCTCAGCCAGCAGTACTTCAGGTACATGGATCTTATCTCTTCCCTTCAGTCTGTAAAGATCACTCCTGAACTTAGAGATCTCACCAGAAAGTTCATGAGTGCTCTTCCAAATGAGTGGACATTCTACTGTGTCTCTATCAAGAGAATAGAAAACTTGAACACTCTTTCCATGACTGAGCTCTATGGCATCCTTGATGGATACTGTCTAGAGATGGAGAGTAAGAAGGGCCACCAAACAAGCAGATCTATGAGTCTTCCTGCTAGCAACGCTTTAATGGTTGCTGAAGGCTCATTAACCTCTCAATCTCAGCACTTACTGACTTATCAGCAGCCATCCTGCTCACCTGGTCCCTACATCACTTATCCTGAGACTCCAAGGTCTCAACAGGCTCAACACAATCCCTTCCAGGAAAGTTATGCCTTTGTCTCAGGAGGTGGACACTCAGGAGATTTTCAATACTGCTTTGATGATCTTGAGTGCTTCAGCCCAGATGACGTAGAGTATGTGGACATTGTCTAGCAAATAGCTCTCTTAACTTACAGAGCAAAGAAGTTCTTTAAGAGAACTGGAAGGCATTTCCCTCAAGGGCAAAGTGTTACAACTGTAACCAACTGGGTCATTTTGCAAGGGATGCAAGGCTCCCAAGACCAATCCGGGAACCCCCCAGGCCTCCACACATCCCTCAACCTCAAAGCCCACTGTGAAGTCAACTGAGACAGCTGGAATGGCTCAAGAAGTTGACTGGAGCTTCATGGTATAGGATGTGACTCCTGCTCAAGCTCTCATGGCCGGAACAGATGATGCCCAGGTATATGAACATCTCCTCACTCCAGCCTGTATAGCTAAAGTTAAACTCTATCAGGATTACAATATGGAAATCAGATCTGACATTAAGTCTTTAAATATTCTAAAATCTGATTTTCAAAGAGCTGAATCTGACTATCAAAAGGAAATTGATAAGTTGGAGAAAACTGTATCTCTTTTGAACATCAACACACCAACTACAAGACTCAAATCAAGGATCTGATATCCAAATTTTCTGAGACTCAAGCCCAGCTTGTCACTACTGAGGTTCAGGCCAACAAGCATGCTATCTCTGAGCAAAACTTCCAAGCTATTCTTGCATCATCCTCCCATTCCAAACTCTGTTATCAAAACAAAGAAGGTTGGGAACCAATGAAATTTCTCCACCATATTCCTATGAGTCTATCAGACAGCCTAGATGTGGTACTGAAGAGCAAAAGGTTCCAACTGCTGACCCTTTCTTTCCAAAGTTAAAGGATGAGGCACCAATAGTGGCCACCACAGGGAAGGAACATGTAGATAAACCCATCGCCTCTGTGATGATCAAATCCTAACCACAAAAGCCAGAAGAAGCAAAGCTAAAGCTGCTAGGAGAACTGTTAAGAAAGTGGCTGAATCCAAACTTAAATTGACCGCAAACAGAAGGGTGTCTTTGTTTCAGCTGGTTTCTAAGTGTTAGGTACTTCTGATTCAGGAAATGAATGTAATACCAGCATTCCTGTCCTACCAAAGGATCAGAAGTTAAAGGGAAAAGTTGCTGACGAAGAAAAGAAAACCAAGAAACAACAACCCTCACTTTCCCAAAAGTCTAATATCGCATGCATCATATGTGGCCTGCAAAATCACATGGCAAAAGATTGTTACTACAATCGTGCAATCACACATTATGCAATTAATGTTAGAAAAGAAGGAGTCAAGGAAGGTTTCACATTTGGACCCTTCCATATGCTTCAAGAGTTGAAAAAGGGAAAGCTAGTTTCCAAAGCCAAGTTGCTTTCAGAAGAAACTCCTTCTTCCGTAGGAAAAATGGCTTTGGAAGCAAAAGCTACTAAGGTTCAAAAGAACAATAAAGCTCCCTTGTATCCATCCCAGAAGAAGACTGCTTCAAAAGAAAAGGTTGTGAGGACTTCTTCCGAAAGAAAGAAGCTTCAGAAGAAGACCATGCTGTAGAAGCTTCAACAAGCTCATCCTCCAAGATCAGCCAAAGGGTGGACTGGAAGATCAAGGATGATGCTGCAGCCCAACCTCTTCCTCAAAGACCTAGTTGAACCCCCATGCATATCATTTGGTTCACTTATGTCATTATCTTTGGAAGAACCCAAGACCAATAAAGCTTGGGTTTCCAAACAAAATTGAAATCTCATCTTATGTGCAGGGACATCCATTTGACAAGAACAACAATGTATGGATTGTAGATAGTGGATGCTCCAGGCACATGATAGGGAACAAACATCTCCTTCAACAATTCAACATTATAATGGAGGTCCTGTCCAGTTTGGAGGTGAGACCGGAGGATATATTTCTGGCAAAGGGAGTATACAATGGTATGTTAACAGTTGACAAAGTTAACTTTGTCAAACAGCTTGAACACAATTGTTAAGTGTTTCTCAATTCTGTGATTAAAAGCACCAAATGATTTTCACAGAACATGAGTGCATATCCTCAAACTAGGGATGACAATTCCTCGGAATTGGTGCTTCTTAGATCTCCCAAGAAAGGAGATGTACAAGCTTGATATGAACAATGCTTCCCAATGGGTGAAGTATCCATGCTTTCTTTCTAAAGCTGATAGTGATGAGTCAACACTGTGGCATAAATGTATGTGTCATGTAAATTTTAAGACAATGAACAAATTGGCTAAAAATAACTTGGTACATGGTTTGCCTAAAAAGGAGTTTTTGTGCAAAGACAACTGTGTTGCATGCCTGAAAGGGAAACAACACAGGACATCTCATAAATCCAAATGTGTTAACTCTATCACTACTCCATTACACTTATTGCACATGGATCTTTTTGGTCCCACAAGTATAATGAGCATTGGAAGGAAATCATATTGCCTTGTGATAGTTGATAATTTTACAAGATTCACATGGGTATTCTTTTTAAGAACTAAAGATGAAACTGCTCAAACATTAAAATCTTTTAGTCTTAAAATAGAAAATCAAATTGATCACAAGGTTAAAATAATTAGATGTGATCAAGGGACTGAGTTTAAGAACTTCGTTCTTGACTCACTCTGTAACTCAAAAAGGATTGCCAAACAATATAGTGCTCCCAGAACTCCTCAACAAAATGGTGTTGCTGAGAGGAGGAATAGGACACTTATTGAGGCTGCTCGAACTATGTTAGCTCATTCAAAGCTACCTCTAACATTCTGGGCAGAGGTAGTCAGCACTGCATGCTATGTGCAGAACAGAGTTCTTGTTGTTAAGCCCCATGGAAAAATCCCTTATGAGCTATGGAACAAGAGGCCACCGTTCATTGGCTTTCTAAGCTCCTTGGCAGCAGGTGTACCATACTTAACACAAAGGACAATTTAGCAAAATTTGCTAAAAGTCGGATGATGCTATCTTTGTTGGATACTTCTAGTTCCAAAGCTTACAGAGTATACAACATTAAGAATCAACAATTGAGGAGTCATCCATATAGTTGTTAATGAGCACACCTTGTGTTAGGGGGAATGGACCTGATCATATCTTTGATTTAGAATTGTTTCCAAACTATTCTAAACCTCTTGTGAGAATGTTTCAGTTGGGATAGGTGCTCAAACGATGCTAATGCTACTGCTAATGATCAACTGTTTGAGCTTCCCAGGCCTAGACCAAATTCTCCAAGTGCTGCAATACATCAAGCTTCCACCTTCACAGATCCAACAGTTTAACTATATCAAGAAATAGTGAAGCTTCAACAAGTGAGTCACCTACTGAGCCTCAAAACTCATTAGGTGATCCACCACAACACCAGGCAGAAGGAGGTAGTATTTTGAAGGAACAGACAACTGTTAATACTACCTCACAACCAACTATGATGATATTTCTCATTCATTCAATCAGTCCCCATTGAATGACTTTGAAACAGCAACTGGACAAAGTGTTCTAGGTCCTGAACAGAATATGTCCAACTTGGATCTATCTCTACAATTGGAAGTGATTCCTCGTCTTAGGATTCACAACACTCATCCAACTGAGAACATCATAGGGAATGTCTCTGAGGTGTGAGAACAAGAGGACAGACTCATCAAGGGAATGTCTGCCTGTACTCATGCTTTCTATCTTAGATGGAACCCAAGAAGGTAGAAGATGCCTTAAAAGATAGTCGCTGGATTGAATCGATGCAAGAGGAGCTGCTTCAATACAAGAGATAGAAGGTATGGAACCTATGTCGCTACCATCTGGTCAAGTACCATAGGCACCAAATGGGTTTTCCGAAACAAGAGAGATGATAGAGGCTTGATCATCAGAATAGGCAAGACTTGTGGTTCAAGGATACACTCAAGAGGAAGGAATCGATTATACTGATGTCGTCGCACCAGTTGCAAGACTTGAGGCAGTTAGGATCTTCCTTGCTTATGCTGCATCCAAGGACTTCACAGTATACCAACTTGATGTCAAGTGTGCTTTTCTATACGGGGATATAGACAGGGAAGTCTATGTATGCCAACCTCCAGGATTTGAAGATCCACAACACCCCAACTATGTGTGCAAATTGGATAAAGCTCTATATGGGCTGCCAAGCACCTAGGCTGTGGTATAAGACTCTGTCTCAGTTTCTTCTGAAGAATGGATATACTAGAGGTATCATTGACAAGACTCTCTTCATTAGAAAGTCTGGAAAGGACATTTTGCTCGTAAAAGTCTATGTCGATGACATAATATTTGGTTCCTCAAATGACCAAATGTGCAAGGACTTTGAGAGCATTATGAAGAAGAAGTTTGAGATGAGCTCCATGGGAAAAATGGACTTTTTCCTAGGAATTCAGGTAAAGCAACTGAAGGAAGGGTTCTTCATTAATCAATCTAAATATGTCTCTAACATCTTAGAAAGATTGAGATGAAGGATTACAAGCCTGCCAAGACACCCATACCTAGAAACCATAATCTTTGTCCTGACCTTGAGGGGGAGGATACTGATCAACATCAGTATAGGGCAATTATTGGTTCTCTGATGTATCTTATAGCAAGTAGACCTTATATCATGTTTGCTACTTGTATTTGTGCAAGATATCAGGCTGCTCCTAAGGTGTCTCACCTAGCTGCTATTAAGAGAATCCTCAGATACCTCAAAGGAGAACCTAAACTAGGTCTCTAGTATCCCAAAAACAAGGATTTCAATCTTTATGGATACTCTGACAGTGACTACGGCGGCTGCAATATTGAAAAGAAATCAACATCAGGAGGAAGTCAATGTCTTGGTGGAAAGATCATCTCATGGCAATGCAAGAAACAATCATGTGTCTCTACATCAACTGCTGAAGCTGAATACATTGCTGCTGCTAGCTGCTGTGCTCAACTGCTATGGATTCAAAATCAGATGTTAGACTATGGATTCAACTTTATGAGTACTCCTATCCATATTGACAACAACAGTGCTATCTCCATTACTGAAAATCCGGTGAAGCACTCCAAGACTAAGCACATTGACATCAGGTATCATTTCATTAGAGACATTCATGAGAAAAATCTAATCAAGTTAATCAAAGTTGATTCAAATGAACAATATGCTGATCTGTTTACCAAAGCTTTTGATGAACAAAGGTTTAAGTATCTCATAACAGCTATTGGGATGATAAACATTGATTAATCTGATCTCTTTTGAAAACTATTTTAATATGTAAGTCTTGTGTCAATATAATTTAAGCCCTGTTACAAGAAATTCTCTCTAAAATTTTCTAAGTGTAAATTCCTTCCGAAGAGAAATTAACCTTCGGAAGACACTCTCATATCTTCCGAAGCATAATTTTTCAAAGGATAACTTTCTTCTCGGAAGAATTTTTGGTCTTAGAAGAAGCGATTGATTTCATATCAGATCTATTTTTGAAACTTACAAATTCTCAATTCGAAAGCAACTCTAACCTTCGGAAGCAATGATTTGGCTTCGGAAGTAAGAATTGCCTTCGGAAGATAAGTTACCTTCGGAAATGTTTTACACTCGAAAGAGAGATTTCACTGTGTAACGTAAATTTCTTGGGCCCCACACTGTAAAAAGCAAAGATTTTGTCAATGATGTCAGATTATTTAACGGATTTTAACCTTACCACCACTGTCATTTCATCCACTAAACCATCACATCACCTTATCCTAACCCGCATTACCGCCTCTCCACAATCTTTTAAATAATCTCGACTATTCACTTTCACTCTCTTACTTGCAAATTTTACAGCCCTAGAAATTTCTCCTACTCAACTTTACCCAGCTCAAATCATTCCCATTCCACTTTCCAAATGGCCTTCAACCCTCAGCACAACCAAGTCGCACTTCTTGATTCATCAAGAGATGCTGACTTCTCAGATATCATCTCCTTTCTAACCCAATCTTCCTACACCACTCTGACTATTAACCCCACAATTTACTCAAACCATATGTCTGAATTTTGGGCAAATGGTCAGATTGAAACCCTAAACGGGGTTCGTGTCATTGATCGAGCATCTGTGGCCAGGAGTTGGTCATTTCTGAACACTCATCACGGAGCATTTAGAGCTTCATGATGAGGGCGCTCCAACGGAATTCCCCAAAGCAGACATGGACGATTCTTATCTCCAAATGGGATATGGAGGAGACGTTAGCAGGTCAACTGTCTACAAATTTAACTTCTCGTACAAATGGAAGTTCCTGCTACACATGGTCCTTCACTTCTTGTCGAATAAATCCGGGGGATGGGATCAAATCCCATTTGAACTTGGGTGCCTTGTTCATGGGTTGGTAAAACGCATCCCCTTCAACTATTCAAGATTTGTGCTGACTAACCTCATGGGAAATCTTCAAAAGGACACATTCTTCATGTATCCCAGGTTTCTCCAGCATATAATCAATTGTGAGCTAGACCGAGCACGCTTGTCTGTGCAGCTGCTCTGACTGCTCCTCAGATGAGGCCGACCATCTTCAAGACGTTGAAGAGAGTGTCCACCAACTTCACATGAAGAGATACTGCACTTCTTCCAGGCATGACTGAGCCAACGGCTCCTGGTGACATCCCTGTTAACCCCACAGGTGATGAACCCACACCAGCAACTACCCCCACTATGCCAACACTACCTTGTCCACCCATCACCATCAGTTATCAGAGACTCCCCAAATGAACCCTTGTTCAATCTACTCTGATTGAACAAGCTCCTCCTATTTAATCCAAAAAGACTTGAGTGGAAACATGGGCTCCCACTCAGTTAGAGGTTTCTCCATCCTTCTCTTTTGACCTCAATTTAGGTCTTGAGTCTCCTTAGTCTCAGACCCATCAGCCCACAACCCAAGCTGAAAGCCCTCAGATGAGTCCTTATACTCTCCTGAGCAGCCAACAAGGGACAACCCCACCAGAGGCTCAATGCGTGTAGACATTGACCAAAGTCCGGGTTAGTAGGTGTACCCATCCTATCTTTCACTGACCTTTTATTTAAAACTGATGAAGAGATAACATCTCTCCATGGCAATGAAGTTGATGTACAACACCCTCTCCAAGATCAACAGAGCCTGGAGAAATCCCTTATCTCTAGCCCCCATCAGCAACCAACTGAGGTGAGTCCCACTGATATGGAGGGGACACAGGTAGATTTAGCTGCCACTACAGAAGGTGCCTCAATGGACCTTGTGGACAGTGGTAACATTTCTCAAACTGAATCTACGGCAACCGAGCCCTTGATGACTCTGAAAGAGACATCATTGAGCATGGGAAACCAGGGTGCCAAGAAACCACATCTGGTGGTGAGGCTGAACATACTAGGTATGTTACCTCATCTCCCCATGATTCTTTGAAAGAAGATGAGGGAAGCATGCAACTCCTCATTCAAGATCTTCTTTCTAAACTCTCAAACCTGGAATATCAGGTTAGGACTTTAGAGGCAAGATCTGCAACTCAACAACTTGAGATTGACAATCTCAAGGCTCAAGTATCTGAGAATAGACAGAGAGGTCTGTTAGGCATGTACCTATTCAGGTCTCCCTGACTTCCTCCTCCAGCTCTTCTAGCTCTCAAGATGATGCTACCAAAAAGGGGGAGAATGTTCAAAAACAAACACACAAGGAACCAGAGAGCCGGCCTTCCACTTCAACATCTTCCTCTCCCATCATCTCTGCACCTGAAACATCTCAAGTCACTCTTCAGATTGATCCAAGGATGCTCAATGATCTCTACAGACTCTTCACCAAGTTTCTGTTAAGATCTTCCTTTGAGCAGCCAAGTCATGATGTTGCGATGATCTACTTTGGAGCAGAAGAACTTGAAAGGCTAACTGCACCTTCTACCACTGTGGAACTTAAGATTCAATTGATGGGGAAATGGGAACTGATGGCCCAGCAACTAAAACAGTTGGGACAGAATCTGCATGTCCTTTAACTTCTGAAGCTGAAGTTAAAGCCTTGGAAGAACAAGCTGAATCTTCCGAAGCTGAAATGGAAGCTGCGAAAGGACTGTTTAAAATGTCCGCGGAACTGATCATCACAGATGCTATCCTGGAAATGGCATCTGAAATGAGCAGCGAGGACTTTCCAATTGCACCTCCATCTCAGACACCGTCTCTGACTCTCCAATCAGAAACCTCTCTCCAAGAACCACCACAGTTAGGAT
The DNA here is from genome assembly GCA_025506515.1 of Flaveria trinervia. NCBI lineage: Eukaryota > Viridiplantae > Streptophyta > Magnoliopsida > Asterales > Asteraceae > Flaveria > Flaveria trinervia. Next base: position 28,666 of record JACCIX010001053.1, read on the forward strand.
CTTCGAAGGATAAAGGTAAAGGAAGATGACTACGAAATAGATTCAGGAAGAGGAGAAGATTGAGAAACTTAAGAAGAAAGGAAGACTTCATACTGAGAAGTTGCTAGCTGCTGGCACAAAAGCAGTTGCTTCCAATTAGGAGGTTATCATCAATGAAAGAAGAGAGCAGATCATTGACCAGCTCATTGAAATGGGAGCTGCCAGTGACGAAACACTCCTGCTACCATTAAAGGAGTTGGTGGATCCGGAGAAGGCAATCAGGTTGAAACTTGAAGAAGAAGCCAGGTTGGCCTTAGAGGAAAAGGAAAAGAAACAGAAGGAGGATGAATTGCAGCTGAGGAGACACAATAAACTTCCTACTCTTCAGAGGCTTTGATCTTCAAGAACTCTCTCACACAACGATGATACGATCCTCTGGCTCTACAACAAAGAGCAGGATCAAATGGAGAAAGAAAGGAAGAAGGCTACAAAAGAAAAGGCTAGAGAGAAGAAGAAGAAAAGAAGAGGCTAGGGTCACTGCCTCCAAGAAGCTTACCGAGAAAGCCTGGATGACGGACTTTTGTTCAGGCTCATGGCTTCTCTGGTAGGCAGGTGGGTCCTATGTCTCAAAGGACACTCCAACGGATTGTCAGTGAAATTAAGGTTGACATCCAGTTGGGGAAAAGGAAAGAGATGTATAGAAGGGTAAAAGGGATGACCTTCACTGCTTCTACCCAACCATAACTTGAACCCTCACCCTCACCATTCACCATTAAACCTGAACCCTTCACCCCTGAACCCACATCACTACCCACTACTACTCCCTCACCTCAACCTCCTAAATTTCCCATAATCCAACCCAAAACACTAGCCCAAAACCTCTGAACCTAAACCTACCCAATCACCCTCCAAACCATCCCTTCAGCCTTCTAACATCTCTCCCTTGAGGAGTTGAGGCAATCAAATAAAGCTCACTAATTGAACCACTTTGAGCGAAGTCTCCTGTGTAGAAGACTCCGTTAACATTACCTATGTAGACGGATCTTCAAGTTCCCCACAAGAGACAGATTCCTTGATTTTCCTAGAGGAACTTTGGACCAGGCTGCAAGACTTTTGGCCTCAATTCAGACTCTTTAAATGAGGAAGAAAAGAAGCTGAGAAGGAAACTGGTGACTCTGCTGGATACAAAAAAGAGGACAAGATCCCTAGTCAGCCTATTGTGCCTAAAAGGAAGGAAGATCCAGTGGAGGTTCGATGAACCTTCTCACAGCTTTGTTGTGGAAAGAAAGAATGGTGAAGTCAACAGACTCAATGCAACCTCTCTGTTACACTCCAGCGGATTTGACATTGCTAAGTTAGTGGAGAAACCATTCTCCAACCCCACCAACTCTGAAACTGCTGCACTCGTCAGAAATCATCTCAGCAGTCTTCATTTGGCTGAGCTAACTACAAAAGCAAAGATTGAAGAAGAGTTGAAGATGAAAAGATAGGAAGACAAGGAAAGATCTCCCACCAAAGGTGCTGCCTTTCTATAGATGGTGGAAGGTCCTGAGTTGGATCCAATAGTTTGATGGGAATATGATTACAGTTCCTATCAACTAACTCTTTTCAGAGGGAAACACAAAGGGTACATGTTATCCAAGGTGACACACTGGATTTCTTGTCTACCAAGGATCTGTACAACCTTCTCAGCATCACATGAGGGAAGAACAAGGAGACAGACAATATTTGCTCTCCTTGGTGCTAAAAGTTTTGAGAAGTCGAGGTAAGTGAAGTTTTGGTAGCATCAGCCTAGGGGGAGTTTTTTGGATCAAGAAGAAGCTAATGCAACCAAAACTAGATCACTTAAGTTATTTTGGTGCTGCATGCAAAGGATTGCGAAGCTTGTCATGGAACTTCCGAAGGTGGTAGAGTTCTTCCGAAGACAAAGGAAAAGTCCAACTTCCGAATACAGAACTACTTCTTCCGAAGTTCAAGACTTAGAAGAATAAAGTAAAGACCACTTCTGAAGTATGACGAAAATAAGAAGTCTCCAAGTCTTGGAAGAAGCAGCCTCTTCCGAAGTATAAAGTGGCTTCGGAAGTACTTACTCTTCCGAAGCCATTTAACCTTCGGAAGACACTGCTATAACGAGTGGACACAAGTATGGTCTCTGACACTTCGCTGCAGACTTCTGATACAGCATGGCTTCTTCCTAAAGAACCATGTTGTTGACCATACTTTATTCCACTGTTTACTTTTCATGATAGTACAGTTGCCATCTTTAGTTGGTGAGAAAAGGTAAGTCAGGGACATGTCCTGACTACCAAATCTCAGATAAGACTTTATCTAAGATACCTTAACTATAGTCTTGTAGTATAGGCTTTAGCTAAAGGATCCCAGCTGGTATCAAGGTATATCCGGCTGTTGATAGTATTATATATAGGTTCTTCTTGTAACTCATAAAGATAATCATCTGCTTGTAAGAGTCTTCGTATCTTGAATTGAGAATCAATATATAAAAGTATCTTGAAATTATCTTTCTGTGTTCTTAGTTACTTTTCATATTGTGATTAACTCTTATTATTCTAACCCGAGTGTGATTCTAGGTGAGTTTGAGAGAAAACCTTGTGTTTAAGTGACAAACACCGATCCTGCAATTTTCTTTGAAGCCGACAAAAGAAGAAAAGAAATAAAGTCCAAACTTGAGGGACCAAACTTGCCAAACGGGAAGAAACATGGATGAGTGGAAGTATAAAAGGGAGGGCAACCCACAACCTCCCCATTCTTGCCAAAACTCAGCCAAAAAAGAGAGAAAAGGAGAAGAACAGGAGAAAAACTTGGTTCGGATTAATTCGAGCGTGGAAATCGACGTGTAGCGGGTCGAATCGAGCTCTACTAGACGTGATCATTTATGTGAGTTATAGGACCCCAGTTTTACACGTTTTTAAATGATTTCAGGGCTGGAACACATCTAAAAACCCTTTTTCGAGTTTTTGGGTGTAAACCCATTTTTGTATGTATGTGTATGTGTACGATTTGTTTAGGGCTTGATTTTGGGCTTGGGTGCTTGAATGATGTTGTGGTATGCTTCCCTAAGGTTTAGAATGGTTGATTTGAGCTTAAATGAGGTTTGGAAGAGTTTGGAGGTTGAACATGGCGGCTGCAGTTCGGGATGAACTGCATTCTGTATCAGCTTGGGCTAGGTGACTGAATGGATGTCCATCCCGAATGAGGTGCGACTGGGGGCCATATGCACGAAAGAGGTGCGACTGAGGATCATTCGTGCGACTGAGAGCCATACGCATGAGGGCTATGCAACTGAAGGAAATGCGGATGAGAGTCATGCCACTGAAAGAAATGCAGATGAAGGTTATATGACTGAAGGTCATGCACTTGGAGTCTATACGCCTGTGAGTCGTGTGATTAAGGTTCATACGCATGAAAGGAGTGCGACTGAGGGCCATTTGGAGAAAGGTTATGCGACTAAGGTCCATACGCTCGGATGTCATGTGACCGAGGTTCATTCGCATGGGAAGTATGCAATTGGAGGCTATCCGACTAGAGGTCCTTTCGTCGGAGTTTTCTCCTGCGCATGGAAGACCATGCTACCGAATAGGGTCCATACGCTGGAATGACCATAGTATTGTTTGACTTTCGGGAAAGTGCGTACGTAGGCTCGGACCTTTGGGGTTGTTCGATGGTGTGATGTTCAATGAGTTGTGATACCGTATGGTTGTATGTTGTGGTGAAGCGCATGATTCGTGTGATGTTTGAGCTCGTGTGATTGTGATGTTGCATGTTTATGCATGATGTGTGTTATGGGTATGCGATGTTGCCTTGTGTGATTGATATTGTATACTGTTATGTTCCTTATTATTATGTACGATTGTCTTCCCGTGGTTTTGCGTTAAGGGTTAATGAACGTAATGAAAGTATTAGATAACATAAACTGGAAGATAGTGAAAAGAGGGACGTAATGAATGAATGCAAGCATGAACAAATGAATTAGTGCAAGGATGGCTTGCAAGAGTAAGGAAGGAGGTTCACAACTCATTAAGAGTAGTTAGCTCAACTGTGTGTATTTATAGCGTGCGATCTTGGCTAACTCATAAGGGGACATAGACACAGTAGGGAGTTTAGTTTTGGTAACTGCTCACATATGTGCGATGTGGTATTTACTATGTGCTATGTAGCGTGCGATTTTGGCTACGTCATGTGGATTATGTAGCGTGTGATTTTGGCTAACCCATGAGATAGGGTGCGATTATGGCTAAACCCTAAGAGTTCTCATACACACAGGGGGAGTCGGTCTTGGTGACCACTCCGTTTTTGCGATTTGTGCGATATGTACGATGGATAACATAAGGGACCATAGACACAATGGGAGTTTAGTTTTGGTAACTGCTCCGATACGTGCGATGTGGTATTTACTATGTGCTATGTAGCGTGTGATCTTGGCTACCTCATGTGTGCGATTTGTGCGATCTGTACTTCGGGTACGATGATGCAAAGGTGCGATTTGTGCGAAAAGTGTGATATGTATGAAATGGACGAACGAAAGAAGTGATGAATGATGTTATGAATGAAGCGAATGATTAAGTAATGTGCGATGGTTAATGAATGGAAGTATGTTAATGAACGTAATGGAAGATAATAATTATATTATTGTATGTACGTAAGCTGTGTGATCACGTACAAATGTAACGAACGGTTTTAACGAAACAAAAGTATGTTTTATTTTATAAAACTAGAACTCACTCAGCAACGCTGACTTTGATCTATTTCCAGTTGGCAGGTATGTTGCTAAGGATGGCACAGGGCGACTACTCAGTTCTTTTGGAATGGCATCCATTGTTTTTAATGCTTTTGTAATGAAATGTAAAATGATAGTGTGAAATGAACGGATGTATTATTTTGCAAAACCATTTTTGATGAAGTGAAAATGTTGTTTTTAAATGTTTCCCCTGCAATGCTTTTATGTAAGAAGATAAGATATATGTTTTATGTGTGATGAGGATCCAACTGTAAGCGTCCCAGGAAGGGGGCCTTACATGTAGTATTAGTATTGATAAGTTTGTATTTATGAGTCACTCTATGTTGTTTTCCTTTGTAAAAAGAAGTATATTGAGTTGAGGAATGTAACTCTTTGTTTCTTAGTCCAATGACTAAGTCATTTTTCACCAATTTGTTTATGTTCTTCATTTTAGAATGGACAAGCCTTCTATGCCACAATTGAGATTCATCTTCTGATGACTTAGATAGAAGGCATGTTTCATGTTTTGTGAGTGAGGTGTTGTTCATGTCCAAAACATAAGTGTTTCCTTTTATTGATGCTTTGAGAAGGAACCAATCTTCTGGAACAAAAAACTTGGCTTAAGAATGTAAGAGTTAGAATTATAAAACAATGTGGTATAGTTTTGATCACAAATTTGAGACATACTCAGTAAATTATATTGTAAATTTTCACAATAGTTTACTTTCTCAAACTTGAGCATACCATTTGTTACCATTCCTGCACCAACAATTTTACCTCCCTTTTTATGCCCACCAAATGTCACATAATAAGCATTTTTATGTTTGAAGTCATGGAGAAGTGAACAGTTTCCTGTCATATGCCTGGAACAACCACTTGTTGTCAGCTCTCCAATATTGTTCCTGTGTTCAGAAGTAAATCAGTCAGAATTCACAACCCAAGCCTTAATGATCTTGGGTTTTCCGGTAGTTTCTAAAATAGTTATCCTTCATGAATAAGTCTTGAAGTTTCAGTTTTAGTTTTGCTTGATTCATTTTAAGTTGTTTGAGATGAGGATGATTCTGTTAAAGGGGATGTTGATGAACTAGGTTCTTGTTTCCCAATTTCTTCTTGATTCAGCTTATATTTGTTCATATGAGGCTTTGGTTTTGATATTGAATCTTTATGATTAAATGACTCACAATCTTTTGTTTTTGAATGAGGTATAGGAATTCCGTTTTCAAAATTATCAAGAATACATCTTCATCCTTTGTTCCTTTATTAGTTAAATCTAACCTTTTATGAGGTGTTTTTGATTGTTGGAAAGTTGATCTTTTCTTGGAAGGATGAGCACTTGAGGATGTCTTATCCTTTGATTTTGACTTTCATTATTGTTCAGACTTCTTCAATTTTTGAACCCTTTTCACAATTAGTAGATTGAGTGTCTGATTCAGACTTATCTGAATCTTTCTTCTTTGTGCCTTTTCTCTTTTCCTTTTCGTTGAAATAATACTCCTTAGTTGAATGGTTATTTTTGTTGCAGATAGCATAATGTTTGTTGAAGTAGCAGTCAGAAGTCATGTGATTATTCATATTGCAAATAGAACAATACCTACTGAAGTAACAATCTTCATTATTATAGTTTTTCATGTCACACCATTCGCAATACATCTCAACTGATTCTTTCTCAGAATCATTTAATTTCTTATGGTTTGCAACTTTCGAGGCCTTTAATACTTCTTTAGATTTAGAGCAGATTTTGTGGCCTTTAATACTTCTTTACATTTGGAGCAGATTCTTTCTTTTCCACTTTATGCAGCTTTTGTTTGTTTGTTGCTGAATTCCTTTTCTGTAGATCATCTACATAATCATCATTAAGTTCTACTGAGGACGTTTTCTTCTTCTGCAGATATGGTACTAAAGAGAGGTTCTTCTTCTGCTGATGCTTGGCTAATGCCTTTTTCTTTTCATTTTCCACTGATGGCTTGTGTATTTCTTCAATAGAGGAACACTACTCATTGCCTTCATTGGAAGAACTTTGTTGCTGAGATAGCTCTTGAAGACCTTCACTTAATTGAGCTATTCTCTTGCAGATGGTGTTCAGCATGTTTCTTTGTTTAGGAGGGTATGGCAGCTTTGTTTCTTCAAGCACTTTTGGAATTTTTGTTTCAAAAGCAATATTCTTACCCTTGTTTAGAACATCATTGTGTTCATTAGAATCATCCAAGTCATCTCACTCATCAAAGTCAAATTCTGAATTCAATTAATTAACCTTGTCTCATTCAGAAAACTCATTTTCATTCACCTCATATTTATTATGAATATTTGGTTGATTAGAGCAAGTTCCTATATTGTGCTTGGTACAAAATGTTTTGATAGATTATTGTCATTGATTTAGGCAAAGGAACATAGTTATCGTTTATAGGCGGTGCCACAGCATTATAACCCAACTCAGATATGTTCTTTGATTCAATATGAGAGTTAATAATTTCTCATATTGCTGAGATGAGAGTTGAAACTTCTGAAGTTTCACTTCAGTTGATGCATGATCAGCCATGGATTTAGTTAAAGAAGTGGTCAGATGCTTAACTTGTGGTTTTAAACTGTAATTTTCAGAAAAAATTTGTCTAAATCCTTTTGTAAAGAGTTAATTTTAATTTGATATAATTTATGTTCTCTTACATGAGATTCATTCAAAATCATTGTTTCTTTAACTTTACCAGCTAACTTTTGAGCATGGATTCTATATCTTTCTACTTCCTCAACACATATTGATGAACATAACCTGTGTCTTACCTCATTTGCCATGGGTGGAACTTTGTTTTCCATGTGAACCATTAGAGCTTAATTTTCTTCTAAGACTTCCTTCATATACAAACTCCGGTCACAGGTTCCATCTTGAAGAATGATCATCCCGGATTCTTTTTAGTTGCTAGTTCCTACTAGTGTATTAGTGGCTAGTGGGGATGAGTCGGTCAGTTGTGGTTGTCTGAATAATATTTGAGTTGATGAAGGTTGTTTAGCCTAATGTTGCCAATGTTGAGTCGATTCGGCATTTTGTTGATTGCATTCTCTAGAAAAGTGTCCATGGAGATTGCACTTGAAGCATCTAACCTTTGACATATCAACTCTAATTCGTGATGATTTACTTGTAGCAGCCAAACTTTAATTTCTTCTTAGATATTGTTTGGCTCTATAAGCAATCCTTGCCATTTGCCATTATAGATCCATTTCCTCCACTACATCCGGAGGTAATTCTTCCAAATCTTGTTGACACATGTTGGCAGTGGGTAATAAACTTCCTCGGTAGGCTTGAAAGCTTGAACTGAAAGCTGCAAAAGCTGATTTTTGTTCTTTAGAGTCTAAAATAACAGTGATAGACTCTGATTGATTGTTGGTTGATGGTTTTTCGGATGATTGATCTCTTTGATCATCTGTTCTATCTTTCTCTTTTCTTGATTTATGTTGAGGAGATTTCTTAGGAGGTTTTGAAGCATAGAAACTTACTTCCTCTTCATGTTCACTCAAAGTACAACAGTTATCACCATCATTATTGGACATGAAGGCACTTCCAACACTTCTTGTTTCTTTAAACTGATACGGTGATACACGAGTTCTCAAACTCTTGTTTCTTGATTTCTCATCCATTTCAAGAGCCTTAACTTTAGCCACTATAGTATCTAGTCCAACTGCTTTGAGATCTATGGTGTTCTTAAACATGGATACAGTTTGCTTCCAACTTTCTGGTAAAGTATGGAGCATTTTTTTGTTTAGTTCCTCATTTGTGTATTTCAACTCCACAAAGTTCATTTCTGACAAGTTGCATAACCCTGTGGAGTTGTTGATGTCGGGTTTTGTAACAAGATAATCAAAGCAAGTTTAACCATTTAATCATCAAAAACACAGCGGATATTAGGGTTTAAAGTATGGTTAAAATCTGAAATTTTTACCATTTTAAACCATAAATAAAACCGAAGAACATGGATCATATATATATATATATATATATATATATATATATATATTATATATATATATATATATATATATTATATATATATATATATATATGTGTGTGTGTGTGTGAAATAAAATGCTATGAAAACCAAAACAACAACCATAGGGTGTTCATAGAAACAACCTTTCAAGCATAAGATGATTTAGATGGATGAGATGAAGATGTGATGTTCTTGAATGTCCAACCCCCAAGAGAGAGAGCCTCAAGTTTGTATACCCACAAGCTCTTCCAAACACCTAGCTTGTTAGGAAGCACAACACCCAAACTCTTCACCTATGCTTCTTCAAAAAAATGAAAATTTTCAGCTTGTTTTAGCCTTGAATCCGAAATTTTCAGCCTGCTTTCAGAGAGTTCTATGCTTGAGTGTGTGTGAGAGAGTGTGTGAGATGATGGAAGAGTACAAGTGTAGTAAAATTTTTGCAAACACCAAGACTAAAATGGGTTCCCAATGCCCACTTGGGGCGGCTGAAAACCACTTTTAAAACGGGTTCACCCCCCCTTATTTTATTTTTCTTATAAAAGTGCACTCTTTTAAACCCTTAGTTTATAAAATTAAAACCTATTTTAATTTTACAACATTAACACACTTTTATTTGTTATTATTTAACCAACTTAAATAATGAAACAAATAATTTCTCATGAACAAATTATCCATATAATGTTGTTCTATAACAAAAGCAACGTTTTAGAAAGCTCATTTTCTAAATTGGAGTCAATATTTATTTGTTTGATCTCATCAACAAATAAATATTTGTTGGTGTTTGTTTGGGTTGTTATAGGGTATGAGCAGACTTGGATCATAACGTACTAACCACATCAATCTTGTATGTGTCTTGGGCATACAAGATCCAACAATCTCCCACTTGCACAATATTCATAGAAGATTGATGTGTAGTAAATACCGCCTAACAACAGTTTACTACCCTTAATACGTATGACAAAGTGCCATTCAATAACATCATCTATATCAAGTACCTTAATCGAAATGTTTTAGGTGAATCAATCATCTATCCTTTTGTCACAGATGTCATGTTAAAACCTAGAGACACAAAGTGATCATTCTCTATTGATTTAACTTTATCAGGCCTTAAACATCTTACACTCAATGAATCGGAGGGACAAATCCCATCTTGACTACATACATCTCTCACAATTACCTTATATCATACCTAAACTCAGACTTATGTACTGCCATGTTTCAGAACAGTAAAGAACTAAGTCAAAGTATAATATTTGGTAAATATCAAGACCCAGTATGTATCTTAGGTTAGAGGATACCAAATGATATTCGCCTTTACTCAAAATTACTTATGATCAATCAGAAAGATTCGATGTAGTAATATTTGAGATGCAGGTCAATCCAATATTTGTATCCCACAAATATCTATGAACTTTGGTAGCAATCTTTTGCTATATATTCATCCATATGAATATCTACCAATCCAATTTCATAATAGTCTTACCCTCATATTTGATCCCACAAGTATGAACGACTACGGACGTTCTGAGTAAATGATTTACTCATGGACTTTAAACATGCAAAATAGGAATATTACTTGAAACACTATAACCAAATAATTTATTCAAGTGATAAAGGGTTACAATATCTAAATTCAAACTTAAAGATCATATCAAGTCACTAGAATATTAATTTCCATGGCACAAGTATGACTTTCATTCTTTGCCTTTTCAAGAAGCTTCATGAGTGGATCCGCAATGTTTTGATCCGTGTGAACTTTGCGAATACATATCTTTCCATTTTCAACTTCATCCCTTATGTAGTTGAATCTCCGTTCAATGTGCCTAGTCTTTTCATGTGCACGGGGTTCCTTGATTTCAGCATTCGCACCCTCGTTATCACAAAGAATTTCTAGGGGGTCCTGAATGGAAGGACCACCCCTAGATTGGCAATGAATTTCTTTAACCATGCAGCTTCATGAGATGCTAATAAAGTGACGATATATTCTGACTATGTATTGACAATATTGCTCCTCCATTCAAGATGAAAATGCAAGCTCATTGTGATCGTGAGTCATCCCGATTAGTTTGGAAACTCGCATCTGTGTAACCCTTTACTACGAGTTCCACCTCACCAGATCCATAGATTAGGAACATATCTTTGGTCCTCCTTAGGTAGTTAAGTATGTTCTTAATAGCCATCCAATAATTTTTTCCCGGATTTTAATAGTATCGGCTTGTGATGCTCAAAGCGCATGACACATCCAGCCTAGGGCATATCATTGCATACATGATGAATCCTATAGCAGATGCATACGAGATTCCCTTCATTTGTCTTGCTCATCCTTTGTGCTTGGACATTGAGTCTTACTCAATATCATTCCTCTTTGAATAGGCACGGTACTTTCTTAGAGTTTTCCATCTTGAACCTTTTCAAGATCTTGTCAATGTTGTTGAATTCTTTATGCCTAAGACACATAGAACATTGATGTGGTTAGTATGTTATGATCCAAGTCGGGTCATACCCAATAACAAGATTAGCAAACACCAAATATTTTAATTGATGATATGATCATATAATTAAATAAAAACACCAATTTAGAAAATGGGTTTTCTAAACAAGTTGCATATGAGATTGAAAATTTATATGGATATTTTGTTTATAGATATTGTTTGTAATGTTATTTAAGTTACTTAAATAACATCAAATAATAAGTGAGTGTGTATGAGTTATTCAATTAAAAGGTTAATTATATGAATAACTTATATAATAACTTGTCAATTGTGTTTTAATTTTTGGGGGGGAGGGGGAACCCAAAACATAAGAAGCTTTGGCCGCCCCTTTTGGGATAGACAATTCTTGGTTTTCTTTTAGTGTCTTGGAAACACACATTTGAACATACATTCACTCCATCTTCTTCTCTGTCTCACATGCAAAACCACAACAAAGAAAAGGGTTTTCTTGTTTTGTTGAAGTCATTCTCGGCTGAAAGGTTCCAGCAGCCTTATCTTTCGGGTTTTTGGTGTTCAATCCTAGCAACAAGGTGTTTGTCATAGAGCTTGGGGTATGAAAGCTTGAGAGGACCTTCTTTTGGTGCCTTGTTCGTTCTTTCTTGATCCAAATCATCCTCATCCATTTCAGTTTTTGGCTGCTGAAAGGTAGTTTATGGCAGCCTCTTTATGGCTGTCCATAATGTTTGTTTGTGTTAACATAGCTAGTTTTATTCACATAAAAAGGTCCTTTGTTCTTGGGTTTGTTTATAACTTTGTAATATTAAGATGAAACCCGTATTTTCAGTTCATTAACAAAGTTATAAAGCTTGTTTCCGCTGCGTTTACACAAAGTTTAAATGGTTAAACTATGAATCTTGTTCTAACAAACCCCAACATTGGCATCTAGAGCCGGTTATGTGGAGAGCTAGCTTGTTTTGTCCTTGTTATATTTCGTTTTATGGGACATTGAAACCTGTTTTAGGGGCTGCTGTGGTCATGTTTTATGAATCCCCAACTTTCAAAGTTATATCACACATGCTTGTGATTAAACTTTGAAAGGCATGTATGTTATATTTGTTGTTTGTTTGGGCAAGACAAAACCCAAAATTTCAGTTTGTGTTGGCTGAAATTTCATGGGTTTTTAGTGGGGATACATTGTTGGTTTGGATGATATGATCATTGTTTGTTATGTGCATAACCTATCCCTTGACCATGTGTTTTTGGATGTTTATTATGGTTGTATTTATTCACTCCATTGGGTTGTGTAATCTTTTTTGTGCTTGGTTTAAAGTGTAAATTATTTATTATTGGGCTGTAATAAATAGATTAGGTACTTTTCATTTTACTAGAAATCCTGTATTAGGATATAATATCTTGTAATATGAAGATGTACGTGTTAGAAGCACAAAGGGAAGACACAAGAAACATGCAGTATTTGGATGTGGTTTCAAGTGGGAGGTTCATGGAACTTTTGTGATGTGTTTTGACCCTTAGGAATGTCCTATGGTCCACACTTGTGATGGCAAACCAGTGTGGCCACTTTAGATGCTATGGTTATGCACTCCTTTTGGTTGATTCATGGTTGTTTGATTATGGTATTGTGGTTGATGACTTACATATGATGTTTGCTTAACTATCCTTTCAATGATCATAACAACTATCTAAATGGGCTTTAATCATTAAAAGGTAATAAAAGGTTATTAAAATTGTTTAATGATTTCAAAGATTAAAAGGGGTTTTAATCAATGTACCATAAGGTATCTTGTTTTGAAAACATTCAATATGTATAGATAATGTTTTCTAAACTTGTATTATAACATCTCTATACCCTTTTAAAAAAATAAGATCAACACCATCCGTTTACACAACACTTGAATCGCTTGGGAACTCTTAGTGGATATAACGTCACCTAACCATTTTGTGGGAACTTGTGACTTGAGGTGAGAATGCCATATTCGTGGGATAAAGGTCACCTAACCCCGCTTATTTTGGCAAACTCACACGTGTGTGTAAGTAGGGTGTCTTGATTTGCAAACCATGTCAAATGGATCACCTACGATATGGTTTCCAAATGGTTTTGATGGGATTAACATGCCGACTTTACATATGATGTTTCAAGTCGATCCCATACCTCTAGAAGTTGCAAATGGTTGTAATCGTCATCGTTGACCACCTTATTAATTTAAATCGTCGGATAAAAGTCACCTAACCACTACTTAAATGTAATGTTGGGTTCTAGATTTTAATATGAAAATGACCTTAAAAGGTATTAATTATTAAAACAACAATATCGAAAGTACTAAAATTGATCTTTGTTAATTTTGTAGATGGCCACCAATAATTATGATAATCATGATAATTCATCCACGTCCGCCCAATCTTTACGAGCGATTATTCAAAAGGAACGTATAAACCATAACAATTTTATCGATTGGTATCGAAACTTGAGAATCGTTCTCAAGCAAGAGAAACGATCATATGTTTTAGACGACCCTATCCCCGATCAACTAGTGAGGATGATGAGGAGGCATATAATGATTGGATAAAGTACACTGAGGACTGTGTCCAGGTGTCTTTCCTTATGTTGGCAAGCATGACTCTGGATCTCCAGAAGGAGTATGAGCATCACGGAGCTTATGACATGATAACCCAACTGAAGAAACGTTCCAACAGCAAGCGAGGGTTGAGCGCTTCAAAACGGTTCGAGCGCTCCATGCATGTCGTATGGACGACAACCAATCAGTTTCATCTTATTTACTTAAGATGAAAAGTCACATTGACCGCCTCGAAAAGCTAAACTATCTCGTCTCAAAGGAATTGGCCACGGATTTGATCTTCAATGGCCTTATCAAAAGGTTTCAGACGTTCGTGTTGAACTACAACATGAATGTTTGGGACAAAAACATTGGTGAGCTTTACTCTATGCTCAAAATGGCCGAGGCGGCCATCGATAAAAGGGTTTTACCCGTTCTCACCATCCATGAAGGTGGGAACAAGAAAAGGCCTCATCCCACACCCAAGGCGAAGTTGCCAAGGGTAAGGGACCCATAATGGGAAAAGGGAAAGGGGTGGTAAGGGTGCCACCCAAAGCATAGGAGAAGAGGCAAAAGGTTGCTTCTAATGACCCATGCTTCATGTGTGGGGAGATTGGACACTGGGCAAGAAATTGTCCTGCCCATCTCTAAGAGTTGAAAGCAAAGAGGGATGCCGCGCAGACCTCAGGTACTACATACATGATCCATATTGATTTAAACTTAATATCCTCCAACACATGGGTATTAGATACCATATGTGGAACTCACATTTGCAATTTGTTGCAGGGGTTCAAAAGAAGTAGCAACTTCAACAAAGGGGATGTTAGCCTCTAGATGGGGAATGGGGCTAAAGTTCAAGTTGAAGCCCATGGTGACTACATCTTGAAACTTTCAAATGGTTTGGAAGTAATTTTGTACAATGTTTTGTATGCTCCTAGTTTGACTAGGAACATTATTTTCGTAGCCTTATTAAAACATTTTGGATATGTATTATCATTTATTGGAAATAAAATCCATGTTACTTTGAATGACATGTTTTACTTTAAAGCTATTCCCATCAATGGTATCTATGAATTGGTTCGTGAAATTACATTGAATGATAGCTTATTGTACCAAACTAGTACCAAGAAACTCAAATCGGATTTGAGTAATACTTATCTTTGGCATTGCCGTCTTGGTCATATAAACAAGAAAAGAATACAAACATTACACAAGAATGGTCTTTTAAAAACAAATGAATGTGATTCATTTGATGTATATGAGTCTTGTTTACAAGGTAAAATGACCAAGGCACCTTTTATTGGCAAAGCCGAAAGGGCCAAGGATTTATTAGGTATCATATATTCGGATGTATGTGGTCCTTTTAAACCTATGACAAGGTACAATGAAATATACTTCATTACCTTTACTGACGACTATAGTCGATATGGGTATGTGTACTTGTTAAGAAACAAAGATGAAGGTTTTGAAATGTTCAAGATCTTTCAAAATGAAGTACAAAATCAACTCAATAAGTCAATTAAAATTCTCCACACCGATAGAGGAGGTGAATACCTGAATGATGCTTTTAGGGACCATCTTAGAAGTTGTGGGATTGTCTCACAACTATCTCCACCGGGAACACCACAACATAATGGCATGTCCGAGCAGGAAAATCGAACTCTATTGGATATGGTTCGATCTATGATAGCTAGAAGCTCATTACTCTATCATTTTGGGGTTTTGCTCTGCTCTCTGCGGCCCATATTTTAAATATGGCCCCAACCAAGAAAGTGGAAAGGACACCTTATGAAATATGGCATGGAAGGGTTCCATCATTTTCATATTTTAGGGTGTGGGGGTGTGAGGCTTATGTGAAGACTCCCACCTCGAACAAGTTAGAAAGCCGCTCCACTAAGTGTATCTTTATTGGATATCCAAGAGATTCTATGGGATATGATTTGTATGATCCAATACAACAAAAGGAGTTTGTTGCCAAAAAGGGTGAGTTCTTGGAAACCAAATTCCTTATGGAAGGAACTGGGAGTAGAACTGTGGATCTTGAAGAGGATCAAGAACCGCAACTCGATACACGTTTGGTTGACACTAGCACTCAACATGAGGATGTTGAAAGTGATCAAATAGTTGATCAAGACACAGAAAACGTTTGCAGATCTGGTAGAACTAGTAATCCACCTGAAAGATATGGATTTTTCACAGACGGATGCTATGTAATAGATTCTGATGAACCAATCACATACCATGATTCATTGTCCAATTCGGATTGGGACAAATGGCTTGAAGCCATTAACGTTGAGATGCAATCCATGTATGACAATCAAGTATGGGACTTGGTTATACCACCTCTTAACACCAAAGTAATTGGATGTAAGTGGGTTTTCAAAAGGAAAACCGATATGCATAGAAACATGGATACTTATAAAGCAAGACTTGTACCAAAGGGTTTCACTCAAACTCAAGGGGTTGATTATGATGAAACTTTCTCACCTGTTGCAATGCTAAAATATATTAGGATATTGTTGCCATAGCTGCTCATTATGATTATGAGATTTGGCAAATGGATATCAAAACAGCTTTCCCAAATGGATATCTTGAGGAAGATATCTATATGGTTCAGCTTGAAAGTTTTATCGATCCAAAACATCCTAACAAAGTATGCAAGTTAAAAAATCAATCTATGAATTGAAAAAAGCATCGAGAAGTTGGAATCACCATTTTGATGAAGAAGTAAATAAATTTGGACTCATCAAGAATGCTAATGAAGCTTGTGTATAAGAAAGCTAGTGGGAGCATCATCACTTTCCTAGTATTGTATGTTGATGACATACTACTATTTGGAAATGACATTCCAACCTTGGATGGTGCAAAAACCTGGCTTGGGAGTTGTTTTTCCATCAAGGATCTTGGTGAAGCCGCCAATATTCTGGGAATAAAGATCTATAGGGACAGATCAAGGCGGTTGATTGGTTTAAATCAAAGTGCATACATTGATAAGATCTTGAAAAGGTTCAAGATGGAGAACTCCAAGAAAGGTACAGTACCTATTCAAAGAGGAATGATATTGAGTACGACTCAATGTCCAAGCTCAAAGGATGAGCAAGATAAAATGAAGGGAATCCCATACGCATCTGCTATTGGATCCATCATGTATGCAATGATACGCACTCGGCCGGACGTTTCATGCGCCTTAAGCATGACAAGCCGTTACCAGCAAAATCCTTGAAGGAGTCATTGGATGGTTGTTAAGAACATACTTAAGTACCTAAGGAGGACTAAAGATATGTTTCTAATTTATGGATCTGGTGATGAGGAACTCGTTGTAAAAGGTTACACGGATGCGAGTTTCCAAACCGATCGTGATGATTCACGATCACAATCTGGATACATTTTCATTCTGAATGGAGGAGCCGTCTCTTGGAAGAGCTCTAAACAGGATGTGGTGGCTTTATCAACTACAGAATCAGAATACGTCGCCGCCAATTCATCGCCGATCTAGGGGTTGTCCCTTCCATTCAGGACCCCCTAGAGATCTTTTATGATAACGAGGGTGTGATTGCTCAAATCAAGGAACCTCGTGCTCATCAAAAGACTAGGAACATTGAGCGGAGATTCAACTACGTACGAGATGAAGTTGAGAAGGAAAGATATGTATTAACAAAGTTCACACAGATCAAAATATTGCGGATCCTCTTACGAAGCTCCTAGAAAAGGCAAAGCATGAAGGTCATACCTGTGCCATGGGACTTTGATATTCTAGTGATTGGATTTGATTTGTGATTTTGTATTTGGATATTTGCAACTCTCTTACTACTTGAATAAAATTAGTTGGTTATAATATTTCAATAAATGTTCCAATTTAGCATGTTTAATCCATGGGTAAATTGTTTACTCTAAACGTCTGTAGTCGTTCATACTTGTGGGAACAAGTATGAGGGTAAGATTATTATGAATTTGGATTGGTGGATATTCATAAGGAATGAATATAAAGCAAATGGTTGCTGCCAAAGTTCATAGATATTTGTGGGATACAAATATTGGACTGACCCACATCTCAAATTTTACTACGTGGAATCTTCCAGATTGATCATTAGTAAATTTGAGTAAAGGCGAATATCATTTGGTATCCTCACACCTGAGATACATACTGGGTTTTGATATTCACCAAGTGTTATACCTTGAGCTAGTTCTTCACTGCCCTGAAATAATGGACAGTACGTAAGGCTATGTTCAGACGTGACACGAAGTGTTTGTGAGAACGTATGTATTCATGATGGAATTTGTTCCTCTTATTCGTTGAGAGCAAGATGTCTAAGGCCTGATAAGTTGAATCAACAAGGAATGATCATTCTGTGTCCTTGGATTTTACATGAGATGTGTAACAAAAGGATAAATGATTGATTCACCTAAATCATTTCAAGTTGGATACTTGAAAGGGATGATGTTATTGAATGGCTTTAAGTCATGCGTGAGGTGTTGTTCATATCCAAAACATAAGTGTTTCCTTTTCTTGATGTTTCGAGAAGGACCCAATCTTCTAGAATAGAAAAACCTAGCTTAAGAATGTAACAGTTAGCATTATCAAACAATATGGTATAGTTTTGATCACAAATTTGAGACACACTCAGTAAATTATACTGTAAAATTTTCACAATAATTTACTTTCTCAAACTTGAGTACACCATTTGTTACCATTCCTTCACCAACAATTTTACCTCCCTTTTTATCCCCAACAAATGCCACATAAGAATCATTTTTATGCTTGAAATCATGGAGAAGTGAACAATTTCTTGTAATTTGCCTGGAACAACCACTGTCAACATACCACTTGTTGTCAGCTCTCCAATATTTTTTCAGCATTTAGAAATAAATTAGTTAGAATTGACAACCCAAGCCTTAATGATCTTGGGTTTGCCAGCAGCGTCTAAAATAGTTATCCTACTTGAATAAGTCATGAAGTTTCAGTTTTAGTTTTGCTTGATTCATTATGAGTTGTTTCATATGAGGATGGTTTTGTTGAAGGGGATGTTGATGAACTAGGTTCTTGTTTCCCAATTTCTTCTTGATTCAGCTTATGTTTGTTCATTTGAGGCTTGATAATGAAACTATATCATTAAATGTCTCACAATCTTTTGTTTTTGAATGAGATATATGAATTCCCATTTCAAAATTATCAAAGAATACATGATCATCCTTTGTTTCCTTATCAGTCAAATCTACCCTTTTGTGAGGTGTTTTTGATTGTTGGAAAGTTGATCTTTTCTTTGAACGATGAGCACTTGAGGATGTTTTATCCTTTGATTTTGACTTTGATTTTTGTTCAGACTTCTTCAGTTTTTGAACCCTTTTCACAATTAGTAGATTGAGTGTCTAATTTAGACTTATCTAATTATTTCTTCTTTGTGCATTTTGTCTTGTTCTTTTTGTTGAAATAACATTCCTGAGTGGAATGGTTATTTTTGTTGCACATAGCACAATGTTTGTTGAAGTAGTAGTCAGAAGTCATGTGATTATTCATATTACAAATAGAATAACAACTACTGAAGTAACAATTTTTAGTATTATTGTTTTTCGTGTCACACCATTTGTAATACATCTCAACTGATTCATTCTTATAATCATTTAATTTCTTATGGTTTGCCAACCTTTGGGCTTTTCATTCTTCTTTAGCGTTGGAGAAGATTCTTTCTTTTCCACTTTATGCAGCTTTTGTTCATTTGTACTGAATTTCTCTTCCGTAGATCATCTACTGAATCAGTGTTAAGTTCTACTGAAGACGTTTTCTTCTTCCACAGATCTGGTACTAAAGAGAGGTTCTTCTTCCGCCGACGATCAACTAATGCCTTTTTCTTTTCATTTTCCACTGATGACTTGTGACTTTCCTTAGTAGAGGCACACTTCTCATTTCCTTCATTGGAAGAATTTTTTTGCTAAGATAGCTCTTGAAGACCTGCATTTAATCGAGCTATTCTTTTGTAGATGGTCTTGAGCATGTTTCTTTGTTTAGAAGGTATGACAACTTTGTTTGTTCAAGCACTTTTGGAATTTTTGTTTCAAAAGCAATATTCTTACCCTTGATTAGAATATCATCATGTTCATCAGAATCATCCAAGTCATCCCACTCATAAAAGTCAAATTCTGAATTCAATTGATTAAGGTTGTTTGATCTAGAAGACTCATTTTCATCCACCTCAGATTTATTATCAATGTTTTGTTGATTAGAGCAAGTTCCTATATTGGTGCTTGGCACAAAATGTTTTGACAGATTATTTGTCATTGATTTAGAGAAAGGAACATAGTTATTGTTAATAGGCGGTGCCACAGCATTATAACCCAACCCAGAGTTGTTCTTTGATTCAATAGGAGAGTTTAATAATTTCTCATATTGTTGAGATGAGAGTTGAAACTTCTGAAGTTTCACTTCAGTTGATGCATGATCAGCTATGGATTTAGTTAAGGAAGTGGTCAGATGCTCAACTTGTGCTTTCAAACTGTAATTTTCGGAAACAATTTTGTCTAAATCCTTTTGTAAAGAGTTAATTTTAATTTTGATATAATTTATGTTCTCTTACATGAGATTCATTCAAAATCATTGTTTCTTTAACTTCATCAGCTAATTATTGAGCATGGATTGTATATCTTTCTACTTCCTCAACACATATCGATGAACATAACCTGTCTTTGACCTCACTTGCCATGGGTGGAACTTTATTTTCCATGTGAGCCATTAGAGCTTGATTTTCTTCTAAGACTTCCTTCTCATACAAACTCCAGTCACAGGTTTCATCCTGAAGATTGATCAGCCCAGATTCTTTTGAATTGCTAGTTCCTGCTAGTGTATTGGTGGCTAGTAGGGATGAGTTGGTCAGTTGTGGCTCTCTGAAAAATCTTTGAGTTCATGAAGGTTGTTTAGCCTAATGTTGCTGATGTTGAGTTGATTCAGCATTTTTCTGATTGCATTCTCTAGAAAAGTGTCCATAGAGATTGCACTTGAAGCATCTAACCTTTGACTTATGAACTCCAATTCATGATGATTTACTTGCAACAACTTTATTTCTTCTTAGATATTGTTTGGCTCTATAAGCAGTCATTGGCATTTACCATTGTAGATCCATTTCCTCTACTAGATCCGGAGGTAATTCTTCCAAATCTTGTTGACACATGTTGGCAGTGGGTAATGAACTTCCTAGGTAGGCTTGAAAGCTGGAACTGAAAGCTGCAAAAGCTGCTTTTTGTTCATAACAGTCTAAACTAACAGTGATACATCTTGCTTAGGGTCTCCTTCCTAATGCTTCGGATTCCATCACTCCCTTCACAGAGTGTATGCAAAATCTTACACAAGGAATTTGGTTTTTTATAATACTCAGATCTAATCAATATTTCTTCTAGTAAAGCCATACTAAGCAAGATGTATGCTTTGATATCAACTTTAACCTTCTTAATATCATCGGTGATAAATCTTTCGTGCTTATGGGTTGATTATTATCATTATAATCCGGCCCCAGGGTGGGTGGAATATAAAGACCTTCTGTTATGGAAACCATAAATCAGAATCTATATAATTAACATGATTCCTGAACTTGATTTTCTAGGATTTGAAATCTGCTTTTGTTTCTAACTTCGGCGGTTAGTAAGATGATCCACCAAAGTTGCTCATGATTAGTTAAGATCTAAGATGTTAACTAATGAATTTGCCAAAGAGATATGAACAAGTTGTTGATTTGGTCAATAACTATGATCTGTTATTCAATTGATTTCAATATAGATCCAAGTTAAACGTCAGATTAAATATCACATAGACTTTTGCTTAGAAAAGATAGATTCAATAAGTAAAAACTGATAAATCTAAAGAATCAGGAACAATTAAACACAACTAACATTAATAGATCAATTGATCTAAATCAATGAGCTAATGTATCAACTAGGCAGGAGTATTGTCTTCCGTAGTTTTAACACTTGTATTGTTTGAATACAAGTGTTTGGACTCCGCAGGAGTATTGTCTTCCGTAGTTGATTGTTCTTCCACACCAAACTTTTTCTTCCGAAGCAAACTGGTTCTTCCGAAGCAATTGTTGTTCCGCAGGAAACTTGTTCTTCCGCGGGGTCTTGTTCTTCCGTAGCACTTGTTCTACCCAAGGAAATGTTCTTTCGAAGCACTTGTTTCTCTGCTCTGGTTGTTTATCCATAGAAGATCTTCGGATGTAATTTTACTTGTGAGAAATATATGTACGGAAGAACAAAATGTTCATCCGTAGATGTTTCTCACACTTGGTCAATCTTTTAGAAATTTAAAAATTCTAATGTTTTACCTGCAACCATACATAAATCAACACACATATATATAAGGGTTAACCTATACATTTAATGCTTACATAATAATGAAATGCAAACATTCATTACAGATATTGATTCAATTACTAAGATTATACAAAACGGACTAGATCTACTAATCCTAGACCTAACAATTATTATTACCATTATTATTATTATTATTATTATTATTATTATTATTATTGTTGTTGTTGTTGTTGTTGTTATTGTTGTTGTTGTCGTCGTTATTATTATTACTATTATTATTATTATTATTATTAATTTAGTATTACTACTACTATTATTATTATTATTATTATTATTATTATTATTGTTGTTGTTGTTGTTGTTATTATTCTTATTGTTATTCTTATTGTTATTCTTTGTTGGACCAAAAGAACCAATGAGCCAAGATCAGAAAACCTCTAAGTCCCACATGATATCACAACAACTGCTGAAGGCTTCATCAGCAGCTCGACAAGTGCTGAAGGCTTCAACAGCTGAAGATCAAGTACTGAAGACTTCAATAGCTGAAGACTAAAGTGCTGAAGCTCAACAGCTGAAGAACACAAGTGCTGAAGCTGAAGACTAAAGTGCTGAAGTCCAACAGCTGAAGAATACAAGTGCTGAAGCTGAAGACCAAAGTACTGAAGTTCAACAGCTGAAGAGTCCACAAGTGCTGAAGATCAACAACTGATGTACAAAGTCTGAAGACAAAGACTGAAGACATCAGCTGATGACATCTACTGAAGTCATCAGCTGATGAAACGTCTGAAGTTCAAGTCTGAAGACCAAGTGCTGAAGTTTCAGTAGTTTGTCATAACAGCTGAAGAGTACTTCTTCTGTAGTTGTGTTTGTCAGTAGTTTTATGTTTTTACTTTCAGTAGTTTTGTAAAACGACTGAAGAGCTTGTTCTTCAGTCATTGTAGTTTCAGTAGTTTCTTTTCAGCAGTTGTAGTAACTGATAACACTTAGTATTTTTGTAAGAAGATGTCAGCTGTTTTGACATCTTCAGTAGCTGTGTTTCAGTTGTTTAAATAATTCTGTTAGATGTCACTATCGAGTGACATCAGCAGATGTCACATCTCCAATATAAGGAATGTTCCACCACGACATTCCTATATAAGGGATGATTGACCTGATTGTAAGTGTGACACTTTGCCACCACGAAAGCGCGTTTTGAATGAAATCCTTGATTCGCAGAATTTTTCTATAAACCGTTTGCTCTTGAGTTGAATATCCATTATTATCTGTGAATTGGCTAAATGTTTTGTTAAACATCCGCTGTAATAATCTCTAATCAATCAAACATAGATTGGTGATCCTAACAATGGTATCAGAGAAGGTTAATCATTGATCGATCTAACAATTGATCATTGAAACTGCTAATCGATATCTGCATTTGATTGAATTAGCTTATTGCAAGAACTGGTTATAGATTATTGATTTTATGTCGCTTTCGTTTTATTGCTCTCTGTGCTCTCTTGGTTCAAATTGGTCTGTTGTGTTTTGTTCTAAACGATTAAAACTTAATGATTTTGGTTGATTCTGAGAATGACCTACTCCTTCTAATGACCCTCACAATACCGGTTCCTCAACCAAGCCTCCAACCAAGCCTCCGATGCTGGTTAGGACTGAGTATACATATGGCAACGAAGAATGCTTCATCACCTGTCTGTTAACAGTTCAGGTTGTTGGACATCAGTGGTACATGGTCCACATAAGCCTATGGTGAACAATCCGGAAACCAATCAAATGGTTCCGAAGAGAAGGAGCAATACTCAGATGAAGATCAGAAACTGTTTGAGATTGATGCAAAAGCATGGAATTCTGGCCATGGCACTGCCTAATGAAATTTATTTAGGGCTTATGCATCATGAAACTGCTCATGACCTCTGGAATGCACTGAAGGAACAATTCGGTGGAACTGATGAGGTCTTAGCAAACAATAGAGAAATTCTTGCCCAACAATATGAAACATTCTCTCATAAGAAGGGTGAGACATTGACTCAACAGTTTGAGCGTTTTTCTTGTTTGATCTCTGAGCTAAAGATGGTCAAACATGAATATACCAATAGCCAGATGAATAACAGATTCCTCAGATCATTGCCTGAGAGATGGGACACATATACTATTGTTCTACGCTCCCGTGCAAATCTGGATAAACTATCTCTTACCCAACTTCATGGGAAACTGCTTACATTTGAAAGAGAGATAGAGCAGAAAAGGAAACTGTCATCATCAGAAAGCTCACCGATGACTTGTACCAGGGAACACTGCCTTGGTTGGTCATGAGTCAGAATATGCTGCATCTGAAAGCAATTATGATGAGCATATTGATTTCTCTTCAAACAGTCCTGATCACACTTTTGTTGGTATTGACAGTCATTCTGGAAGAAATAGTGACAATCTAGCTTCATCATGGATGATCTGAAGGGAATTGCTGATGATGATTTAGAAGAGATGGATATTATGAGCCAAATGGCCTTGATTAATATCAGATCTCAGAAATTCTACAACAGAACTGGCAGGAAATTCCCTGGACTCACTGGCAAAACCAAAGTTGGTTTTGACAAGAGTAAGTTGAGGTGTCACAAATGCCAAAGGCTTGGACACTTTGCAAGAGAATGTAGATCAACAGAATCTAATTCCACTGCACCCTTTGTGACTTTTCCTAGCACTAGTCTACAAAACAGAGGGCAACATCCTACTGGTTCTGGTCATCACTCACACCCTGTATCTCCTGCTATTTTGTCCCCCAGGGTCAAATGTCATATCCTTTCCCTGCTATTACATGCCTCAGCCAAATACGGTTCAAGCTCCATTGCACAAAAACCACACGCATTACCTGAACCTCAGCCTTCCCAATCTCATCAACAAACTCAACCTCAACAACACAGCTTTTTCACCCCAGGAGTTGTTGACTCTGGAGCAGTTTACCAGATGATCTGTCTGGTCATGAACAGCTGTTCTTTGGTGCAGGTCAACATGGTGGTGCCAGTCCCTTTGGAAATCTAGCCCTCATGGCTTTGGAGTCTGATGATACTTCATCCTCCAATGCCTCTACACCACAGGTATCCTCTGAGGCAAAAGCCAAACTATGTTCTGAAACATGCATAGCCGCATTTGCATCTATTAGAGAAGCAAATGTAGCTTTAATTAACAAGAACATTGAGCTAGAAAAAACAATTTTCAAAAGCAAAGCTGATTTTGAGTATGTGATTAATGATAAGAATGATGAATCTACAAACTTAAATGTCAAATCACTGATGTTAAGGCTAGGGAGAGATACTTCTAGAGAAGTACAGAGACCTCAAAGAAACACTTGCAACTACCCAGGTAGAGTGTGATCGATGGGTAAATTCTTGCAAGGGTTTTGAAATGCTTCTTAGTAAGCAATCTGCTTCCAATGTGAAGTTTGGCATTGGTTATAATCACACTGCTCCTCCTACAGACTTTACTCCCAGAGCAGAGGTAGAATCTGATGTGAAGCAGTGAAAGCAATAACAATCCTCTTCATCATGTGATCTACTTTGTGATACAACACCATCAGAAGTAGAAGTCAGCATTAATTCCTCACATGCTGATGTTGTAGGCTCAAATGCTGACACTCACATGATCACAAAGTTGATCACTCCAGGTGATATTTTACAATGTACTGAAAGTACTAAAAGGAATGTCATAACACCTAGAGAACAAGCCCAAACTACTACATGCACTAAAGGAAATAATACTGCAAGTAGAAAGGGTGGGAAAATACTGAAGAAGATATCAAGAAAGCAGGTACTAAAGCAAAGAGAAACTGCTAGTACTGATAGCAAACTGCTAAGACAAGTCTTAGTAGTTTCATCTTCTTCAGCAGATGATCAACTTAAGATGAAGAAAAAGCCATGTGAAATATGTGGCTTATTCAATCATCTTACTCATGGTTGCTCGTATAAAAAGGCTCCCAACTCAAACATAATGAAAACATAAAGAGAAAATGACAAAATGAAAACTGAGTTTGAAATCAAGTTTGTACCAGCAACATCAAATCCTGTAACCCTTAAGTCCAAAAAGAAATCCAAAAAGGAAGGGGTTAAACAGGTAACAGCTGAGATTGCTCAAAAGAAGAAGGTGCAACATAGGAACTTATCAAACTCCAATGCCAATGTGTCTGGAGAGCTGAAAGCTTTATCACAAAATCAGACTCAACTGGTTACGATGGTTCAACATCTATTGGGAAGAGTTAACCAATTAGATGTTCCTATGTTGAAACCACAGAAAAGGAGGTCCAAGCCAAAGGATTCCTCTTCTTCACCATCTTCTTCCTCTCAGGCCGTTGTTTCCAACAAACTGTTAGTTTACCATCTGTTGATGAGAACAGGCCCAAAACCAAAAAGGTTGGGTCTCAAAATCTAACTAATTTGTT
This sequence comes from Flaveria trinervia, assembly GCA_025506515.1. Classification (NCBI taxonomy): domain Eukaryota; kingdom Viridiplantae; phylum Streptophyta; class Magnoliopsida; order Asterales; family Asteraceae; genus Flaveria; species Flaveria trinervia. The sequence continues at coordinate 55,080 of JACCIX010001053.1, forward strand.
GTGTTTTGCAGGGTTCTTCAACATGCCACAGAGGCATCTGGTATGTAGACAGTGGAGGATCCATGCATATGACAGGAAACAGATCACTTCTTAATGACTACTCTCAAGGAAGGAAGGGGTTTGTGTTATTTGGCAATGATGCAAAGGGTTACATCATCGGCAAAGGCTTTGTTTCCAATGGGGAAATAAAGTTTGATGATGTTAAACATGTGAAAAATCTCAAGTACAACCTCTTGATTGTCAGTCAAATGTGTGACAAAGGCCATGTTGCTCATTTCACCAGTCAGAACTGTCGGATTCTGTCATCCAAAGTGCTAAGTTTGATTGATAAGGTGTTGGATGAATACACTCTCCTGAAGGCCAACAGGACAGGAAGAGTGTATGCCTTAGATCTTTCCAAGAAAATAGATCTCAAAGGACATCGTTGCCTATTTTCCAAGGCTTCCCCTCAAGAATCTACTCTATGGCATAGAAGGCTGGGTCATGTTAATCTCAAAAACATAAATCAGCTCATAAACCATGGTTTAGTAAGGGGACTGTCTATGAAGGAGTTCAAATGTGAAGATAACTGCACTGCTTGTTTAAAAGGAAAACATCACAAAGCTTCATTTCCCTCCATAGAAGAACCTAAGTCCACTGCCTGCTTACAGCTTCTTCACATGGATCTCTTTGGTCCTGTGATAGTGATGAGTATGGCTAAGAAGAAATACTGTCTGGAAATTGTGGATGATTACTCCAGATTTGTATGGACTTTCTTCTTGCATTCAAAGGATGAGGCAGCTCAGAAGATTATCAACTTTGTGTTGTATGTTGAGAAGCAGTATTCCCTCTCAGTCAAGTGTATTAGAAGTGATAATGGAACAGAATTCAGAAACAATACACTTGATGAGTTCTACCTCTCAAAGGGAATCAAGAGGCAGTTTAGCATTCCAAGAAATCCTGAACAAAATGGAGTAGTGGAGAGAAAGAACAGGACCCTTATTGAAGCTGCAAGGTCTATGTTGGCTGATTCTGGACTGCCAATGACTTTTTGGGCTGAAGCTGTCAATACAGCTTGCTATGTACAGAATAGAGTTCTAGTAAATCAGAGGTTGATGAAGACTCCATATGAAGTTCTTCATCATTTGGCCCCTCTAATTTCATTCTTCAGAGCTTTTGGGTGTCCTTGTTTCATTCTCAACACACGGGATCAACTCCAAAAATTTGATCCTAAGGTGGATGCAGGGTACTTTGTTGGTTATTCATCAACTTGCAAAGCATATAGAGTCTTCAACTGCAGAACAAAGATGGTTGAAGAGACTCTGCATGTGAAATTTAATGAATCACCTAAGGATAAAATTCCACAAAACCCTGTGGAGTTGTTTGATCTGGACATACTGCAATATGCTCCTTATCAAACTCCAACTGTTGCAGATCATGTGGATAAATCATCCTCTGCAGCAAGTCTTCCACCTGGTGGTACTGAAGATGATGATGATGTCAGTACTCACCTTTTCATGTTTAGTGACCAACTGCCTGAGTCTGCTAAACTTGATGTTCCTATACCTTCCGCAGCTCTATCCACAAAAAATGCTGATGAGATTTCTGATTCCTCCACATCATTTGATTTGCCATCCAATACTTGGTTTCAAGAATCTGAATCAACATCTGCTGCTGCTGAACCGGCTACAAACACTTGCACTGATCTTATTGTGCACCAAGAGCTGAAAGATCACCCTATATCTCAAATCATTGGTGGTATCAATGCTGGCATCTCAACTAGAAGCAAATTGTCTAACCTGTGCTTCTATGCTCTCTTCATCAGTCAGCAAGAGCCAAAGAACTATCATTTTGCTTTGAGAGATAATGGATGGGTGGATGCTATGCAGCTTGAGCTACTTCAGTTCAAGAAGCAGCAAGTGTGGGAACTGGTTCCTCTACACCAGGTAAGTGTGCAATAGGCACTAAATGGGTATTTAGGAACAAAACAGATGAAATGGGCTTATTGTTAAGAACAAGGCTAGACTAGTTGTACAGGGGTTTTCACAAGAAGAAGGTATTGATTGTGATGAAACATTTGCCCCTGTAGCCAGACTAGAGGCAATTAGATTGTTCTTAGCTTACGCTGCATTCCACCATCTTAGAGTTTTTCAAATGGATGTCAAAAGTGCATTTTTATATGGTAAAATAAAAGAGGAAGTTTATGTGTGTCAACCACCAGGTTTTGAGGATAATAAACATCCATAAACTTGATAAGGCTCTTTATGGGTTGAAACAAGATCCTAGAGCCTGGTATGAGACACTTTCCACTTTTCTTCTTAAGAATAATTTCACTAGAGGCTCCATTGATAAAACTTTTTTTATGAAGAAGGTGGATCAGCATAAGCTACTTGTTCAAATTTATGTTGATGATATTATTTTTGCATCCTCTGATCCCCAGTTGTGTGATGATTTTACCAAATTAATGAAAAAAAGGTTTGAAATGAGTGCAATAGGAGAATTACAGTTCTTCCTAGGCTTGCAAATCAAACAAAAGGCTGATGGCACCTTTATTCATCAGTCTAAATATACAAAAGATCTTTTGAATAAGTTTGATTTACAAAATAGTAAGCCCTGTTCTACTCCCATGTGCAACACCACACAACTGGATGCGGATCAGAAAGGTAAAGCTGTTGATGAAACACTTTACAGATGTATGATTGGGTCCTTGATGTACTTAACAGCTTCTAGACCAGATATCATGTTTGCTACTTGTGTCTGTGCTAGATTTCAGGCTGCTCCTAAAGAGTCTCATTTGATTGCAGTCAAGAGGATCTATAGATATTTGCAAGGTACACAATCTCTAGGATTATGGTATTCCACTGGACACTCTTGCAAATTAGTTGCTTTTTCAAACAGTGACTATGCAGGATGTAAGTTAACCAGAAAGTCAACTTCTGATGGATGTCAATTCCTAGGCAACTGTTTGATTTCTTGGCAGAGTAAGAAACAAACATCTGTTGCTACATCCACTGCTAAAGCAGAGTACATTGCTGCTGCAAGTTGTACTTCTCAGGTACTCTGGCTTCAGAACCAACTTTTGGATTATGGCATTGCAAAGACTAAGACCCCATTATTAATGGACAGTGCTTCAGCTCTTTGCATTGTCAAGAATCCTGTCCAGCACTCTAGGACCAAACATATAGAGATCAGACATCATTTTATCCGGGATTTTTTTGAAAAAGGTCTGATTGATCCTAAGTTTGTGCCTAGTGCTGATGAGCTTGCAGACATTTTTACTAAGCCTTTGGATAGTTCAACTTTCCACAACCTGGTGTTAAGGCTTGGTATGCTGCAGCTAGAATAAGTGACAACTACTGATGATCTCGGTAATAAGTACTGATGATCATTGGTAACCATGTCACATATAAGTACTGATGAGTTCTTTTACCCTCAGTAGTTTTTATAACTACAAAAGGCTAAATGCCTCACAAGTACTAAAGTACTTTATCTGTTCTAAACTACTAATGTAGTTATAACTACTGATGTAGTTACAACTATTGAAATCAGTAAAAACAGATAAGTACTGACGTCCTATGAAACACCTGAAAAGCAGATGAAAAGTCTGATGAGTAAGTGTTGAGGACAGTATGAAACAGCTGAAAAGCTAAGAATTGACGAAAACTGCTCATGAGTAATTTCTCTTCAGTTGTTTCTACAACTGCTGTTTCTAAACAACTGAAGCAAGACCACAGTCTTCAGTAGTTTCACAACTACTGATAGCAAATACCAAGTCTTCAGTTGTTTACAACAACTGATGGCAAAACCACTGTCTTCAGTAGTTTCACAACTACTGATGACAAACACCAAGTCCTCAGTTGTTTACATCATATGAAGTCAAAACCATGACCTTTAGTAGTTTCATAAATATTGATGGTTAACACCAAGACTTCAGCTGTTTCAACATCTGATTGTCAAAACCAAGTCTTCAGTTGTTTTATAACACCTGATGACAACACCACCACTGTCAGTCGTTTTAAACCTCTGAAGGTTAATACCACGTCATCAGTAGTTTCAAACAGATGATGACCACATCAAAACCTTTAGTAGTTTTCTTTCAGCCTTTTCCTATCCCAACCCTATAAATACATGTCTTCTTCTCAAACGTTCCATTAGCCATTCTTCTGACCTTCATACTCTCAAAAATGGCAACCATGAGTCTAAAACCCAGACATAATTGTGTCGCCTACCTCATGAAATCGGCCTTATGGACAAAGTTTGATCACACCATAGACCTAATGGCTGATTCTCAGTATAGTACTGCTCTGCTCTTAAACTCGACCATCTACCCAGAGTCACTAAGTCAGTTTTGGCCCAATGCCTACGTTCACACTGATGTGCCTTCCGGCCAAATTTCTGTTCAGTCATTGGTCAACCAAAAACAAGTAGAGGTTACACCTTATAGCATTCGTCGAGTGCTAAATTTACAAGATGCTACTGCTGTGACTGAGTACCCGAAGGGCACAACTGATATGTCCTTCATCAACCATGGGTACGACGGAAATCTTCGAGCTGCTACCATACTGAAGAAGAACTTCCCTGATGCTGAAAGACTGATATTTCATATGGTGAATGTTTGCTTAGCCTCGAAGACATCCTCATGGGATCAAATCTCTTCCCGGTGGCAACAGGTATTATACTCAATTCTAGAACACCAACCTTTAAATTTTTCACAAATTGTGTTTCTAGAAATCAAAGATCTGGCACAGAAACCTGTGGGAAACAGATGGCTATTATATCCCAGGTTTCTGATGGCCATAATTTTAAATGAATTACAAACTGATGGCCTTGTTGGCCTTGGAGTCCCTGCACCAGCTGTTCTAGCTGAGGTATACTCCAGGCATAACTCCGACCAATCTCTCAAACAAGCTGCCCGTTTGCTCAAACCCAAGCAAAGGGAACCCACAGCTTCAACTGCCAGATCCAAAGTCCCCACCAAGCCAAAATCCAAACCCAAACAAGCTAATCAGGGAGATGAGTCCCCTGATGATGCTCCTGTACCACCCAAACAGGATAAACCTACTGGTTCAAACCCTCCAGTAGTGTTAAAGACTCAACCAGCAACAGCCGCACAGGTATCCTCTCAAAAGGATCCTGTTGCAACCACTTCAGGGGAAACCACATTACTGAGACCTCTCGCACTTGAGGAGGTTATCATTGAAGAGCATCCCTCTCCCTGGATGCAATCAGCTTCTATCCCCTCTCCCCATGCAAATGCCCCCCAAAGTCCAACCATTATAATTGCTAATGTGCTGACTCAGCTGCATGCCTCTCCTCCTCCCCTACAACCACCAACAAAGGGGAGAACAACAACAATTGAGGAAGAGGATACACATGCTTCTGACAACCCACAGCACGGGGGTTTAAATGTTCTATCTCTTGGTGTGGATATGGAAATCTGAACATCTGGTGAGGTTGCCACCTCTTCTGAATCAGCATATGATCAGACTGAGGTTGGTAACATAACTAAGACCTCACCAGAGGCAACAGCTGATGAAGGACAAAGTCCTAAGGCTGGAAGTCCCTAGTTCCAAGAAAAAGGGGCACATGCTACATCTGGTCTACACCCAGTGCATGTACATCGTGCTACAAGCAGGAGGTCAGGTGATTCAGCATCTACTGATGATGACCTGGGCTTCTTTTATGATGTTCTTGCCCAGAACATAATCCTAGAGGAGGAAGTCTGTAGGATGCAAAAACTACTTGACCAACTCTCTCAGGGAGAAAGACCATCTGCCACCACATCAACCCAACAGATGGCACCTTCCTCTCAAGGTCACTTAAACACACAGCCACTAAAAGAATCTCAGCCACCTGCCTCTGTTTCTGGCACCATTTCTCAGGACCAAAACCCCCCTGAGCAAATGGATGCTATCCCTCAAAATCCCCTATCTCTCATCACATCGCAGATAACTGAACTTGTCATTAAAACCGTTGATGAGAGACTTTCTTCTGTCTTACAACCTATGGTGGAGGATGTACTGAGCCAAAAGCTTTCTGCTGATCAAACCCTTAAAACCAATGCACCCAAAAAGGGGGAGATTCCAGCAGTGAAAGCTAAAAGAAAGAGGATGGAGAAGGAGAAAGAGAAAGAGAAGGAGAATGAGAATGAGAAGGGAGCTGAAAAGGAGAAAGTACATGAAAGTAAAAAGGGCTTTCATGTCACATATAAGAAAAAGAAAAGTGTTGAAAAAGAGAAAAACTTGAATGAAATGGTTAAAGAGGCTGATGCTGAACACAACAGATCAATGGACAATATCATTGATCAGCTGTTTGGGCAAGGTTTCAATACTGAAAAGCTGGACTCTGAAATAAGAAGATTAGAGATCGAAGAGATTCAACAAAGATAGGCCAGCTACAGCACAATGGATAGAGAAAGACTTGAGATCATGATCAGACTTATCAGCAAATACCTTGGGAGATCATTGATCGAAATAAAATCATGGACCAGGGACAGCATCTTGGCCATAACCTCCAAGATCTGTTCGTCTGAGGCATATACTAAGGGATTAGTAATAGAAGCTTTGAATGAAGCAGGAGCAGGGAGCAGGACTGAGCTAGCCAAACACTCAAAAGCCACACTCACCTCCAAAATGCTAACACAGCCTGTCACATTCCCTCTCCAAAACAACCATAACCACAACCCACAAAACCAACTCCCTTACCCTCAAAACCAACAGCCGATGATGCACCTAAGCAGAAGAAGGGAAAGGTGTTGAGGCTGGAAGAAGAAGAAGATGATGATGAAGACAGGCTGCCGATCTCAGCTGTTCTGCAGTTGCCTAAGGCCAAAGATCTCTCTCTTGCAATAACTCCTGAGCAACAAAGAGATGCAATCAAAGTGAAATTGGAAGAAGAAGAACAACACAGATTGCACGATGAAGAGTTATTGAGGAGAGTAGATAAAGCATATGCAGCCACTTCCTCCATCATTAATATGAAAAAACAAGCTCAGAGGATTTATACTCTTAGACATACTTTTCAGTATGTGAAAGAAAGAGTAAGAATTTGGCCTGATCCCAGGGTGGCTCATAGAATACAAAAGAAAAATATCCCTCAGAGATACAATGGGCAAGTGAAAAAGATTGTAGATAAAGTGATCTCCTTAGCCCTTGTAGTCTCACCCTGGGAAATCCTGGAAAATTTCAAAAAGGCCTACACCTCAAACATGCCCCCACAAAAGATGCTGGAGAACAGAATGATCAAAAAGGGGCTGGTGTATAAGAGGCTGAATGAGATCAAAAAGGATGAGTTACCACTGCTGTTAGAAGGTCATCATCCTGATGAATTTGCTTAGAGACAGATTACAATAGTGGTACTCAAAAATGGAAAACAAGTCAAATTCCTGTTTGAGTACTATGGGCCAGAAGGATTCTTCGATGGTGAGGCAGAGGAGCTCACCATGGAGGAAGAAATTGTATTTTTGGAGTCCTACACCAGGGAATCATACAGCTCATAGTTGGGAAGTGAGTCTCATGGATGGGGGAACAGCTCAGTGTCCAATTCCCCAATACGGAGCTCCCATCCATACATTGCCAACCAAATCATCAGAGACTCATTCCCAGGCCAGTGCTTATATGGGTCATCTTCTCAACTGATCAAGAAGGAAAAAGACCAACCATTCTACCAACAATAAGTGGGAAAATAAATCAATTAGAGGTTTTGGCTGCATTGGTTTAGGGGGAATTTGTTGGACCAAAAGAACCAATGAGCCAAGATCAAAAAACCTCTAAGTCCCACATGATATCACAACAACTGCTGAAGGCTTCATCAGTAGTTCGACAAGTGCTGAAGACTTCAACAACTGAAGATCAAGTACTGAAGACATCAACAGCTGAAGACTAAAGTGTTGAAGCTCAACAGCTGAAGAACACAAGTGCTGAAGCTGAAGACTAAAGTGCTGAAGTCCAACAGCTGAAGAATACAAGTGCTGAAGCTGAAGACCAAAGTACTAAAGTTCAACAGCTGAAGAGTCCACAAGTGTTGAAGATCAACAACTGATGTACAAAGTCTGAAGACAAAGACTGAAGACATCAGCTGATGACATCTACTGAAGTCATCAGCTGATGAAACGTCTGAAGTTCAAGTCTGAAGACCAAGTGCTGAAATTTCAGTAGTTTGTCACAACAGCTGAAGAGTACTTCTTCAGTAGTTGTGTTTATCAGTAGTTTTATGTTTTTACTTTCAGTAGTTTTGTAAAACGACTGAAGAGCTTGTTCTTCAGTCGTTGTAGTTTCAGTAGTTTCTTTTCAGTAGTTGTAGTAACTGATAACACTTAGTATTTTTGTAAGAAGATGTCAGCTGTTTTGACATCTTCAGTAGTTGTGTTTCAGTTGTTTAAATAATTCTGTTAGATGTCACTATCGAGTGACATCAGCAGACGTCACATCTCCTATATAAGGAATGTTCCACCACGACATTCCTATATAAGGGATGATTGACCTGATTGTAAGTGTGACATTTTGCCACCACGAAAGCGCGTTTTGAATGAAATCCTTTATTCGCATAATTTCTTCTATAACCGTTTGCTCTTGCGTTGAATATCCATTATTATCTTGGGAATTGGCTAAATGTTTTATTATTATTATTATTGTTGTTATTGTTGTTATTCTTATTGTTATTCTTATTGTTATTCTTATGTTACTGTTACTGTTACTGTTATTGTTATTGTTATTGTTACTGTTACCATTACTGTTAGTGTTACTATTATTGTAACTGTTACTGTTACTGTACTGTTATTGTTATTGTTACTGTTACCATTACTGTTACTGTTACTATTATTGTAACTGTTACCGTTACTATTACTGTTATTGTTATTGTTATTGTTATTGTATTGTTATTGTTATTGTTATTGTTATTGTTATTGTTATTGTTATTGTTATTGTTATTGTTATTGTTATTGTTATTGTTATTGTTATTGTTATTGTTATTGTTATTGTTATTGTTTTGTTATTGTTATTGTTATGTTATTGTTATTGTTATTGTTATTGTTATTGTTATTGTTATTGTTATTGTTATTGTTATTGTTATTGTTATTGTTATTGTTATTGTTATTAATATTGTTATTATTATTGTTATTATTATTGTTATTATTATTTTTATTATTATTGTTATTATTATTGTTATTATTATTGATATTACTATTGTTATTATTATTGTTATTATTATTGTTATTATCATTGTTATTATCATTGATATTATCATTGTTATTATCATTGTTATTATCATTGTTATTATCATTGTTATTATCATTGTTATTATCATTGTTATTGTCATTGTTATTGTCATTGTTATTATCATTGTTATTATCATTGTTATTATCATTGTTATTATCATTGTTATTATCATTGTTATTATCATTGTTATTATCATTGTTATTATCATTGTTATTATCATTGTTATTATCAATGTTATTATCAATGTTATTATCATTGTTATTATCATTGTTATTATCATGGTCATTATTATGGTATTTAATATTGTAATTATTTTTGTTATTATTTGTAGATACATATGTAGCTAGTTTATGAGCTTAATGTAAAAGTCTTTCATGTCTTACATATGTGTAAATGGATGGTTGAATGAATTACAATGTGTGGTTTATGCTTATAATGTTTAATATTTCATTGGTTATTGTGTATTAACGCTTAGTGAACTAACTATTTAGGTTTGTGGTTGTTTGAATAGATCTAAGTCGAATAATGAAGGTGAAACATATTCAAACTTAATCATATGAAGTTCTCATGCGAATGGCCCATGCTAAGGACCATGCACATGAACAACTTCATGCTAATGAACCATTCACACGACTGAAGCAGGAGACTGGATCAGTCGCACAATTGTGACATGAGATTGACTCACTCGCACGACTGAACACTCAGTCGTGGGAATGGATCAACTGCATGACTCAGTCACATGACAGAACCATGCGAATGGTTCAGTCGCATGAATGAGTAACCCTAACCTATGAATACCACGTAATTCATAGAAAAACGTAACACTTTGAAGAAGTCAACTCATACATGTACCCTAGCCGTCCAAAACGCCGAAGAAAGCCACTCCAAGTTCGTAGATCGTTCTTGATCGATTGCTATTCGTTCTTTACATTTAGATTAATCTTATATCGATCAGGTAAACTTTCTCACTGATTGGATCGCCAATCAAATAGGATTCTGCACTATTTGATTCGGTATACACGTGGATGAGTTACTACTCCGTTCAGTACACGGTCCTTTCAACTAACAAATGGTATCAGAGCCAAGGCTCTTGATTTACGTGTGATTCAATCGACTTTGATATAAAATTGTGTTTTTCACGCAAAAAAGGCAATCCTTTTATGTTAAACGTTGTTTTGGACGTCTAAAGATCGTAAAGTTAACATTTTTCCGGCATACGGCAATTAGGGTTCTTGAAAAATTCTTGTTTTTGCGTCAAAATACCTTAAACCTTCGAATTTTCAAGTTTCAGCAACTTCAGTCGCACAATTGACTCAATCGCACACCTGAATTCATATGCATTCCTCATACGCACCATTGGACTCATTCGTACATCCATTCGTATGACTAAATTGCCCATTCGCAGTGTTCATCTGCACCTGTCCATTCGCACTATTGAGCCATCCGCATTTGCTCATTCGCACGTCTGAGTCAACCGCATTGTTCCATCGCATGAAGTGTTCAATCACATACCTTCATTCGTATAAGTTAAACAGTTTATTCCAAAGTTTAAAGTTGATAGAAATAAAGGATCAATATTTAGCGCTCACCGCAAGAAGGGATTCTAGGATTCAAAACTTATTGCTTCTAGAAAACAAAGTGGGAAATCATAACAAGCCCCCTAAGCTAATAACATTAGATGATTATCCATAATGGAAGCAAAGGTTTGAGATTTACTTAAATGGAGTAGATCCTAATCTATGAGAGTTTATAGAAAAAGGATATTGCATGCCTATAGGTGCAGATGGAGTCAAACTCACCTTAAGCGGTATGACTAACAGACAAAAATTAAAGTACAATGCAGAAAATAAAGTATATGCGTTGCCGACTCTGTCAATTCCTAAGGACATACTCCATCAATTTTTTGAGAACAAGCATGCTAAAAAGCTATGGGATGCATTTGAAAAAGAGGTATGATGGAAATGCATCGTTAAAAGCTCTGAAGGCTAAAGCGTTGAAGAAGGAGTTTGACAACTTCTCCTAAATTGGAAAGGAGAGCTTAGACCATGTCATTGAACGTTTCTACCATGTGATGAGTGAGCTGCACACTCATGGAGTTACTACGTCAATGGAAAACAAAGTTTCAAACTTTGCAGATGGGTTTCCCGAGAAGTGGAGTTCGTTTGTTTCCAATCTCAGACAGAATGATATGCTAGAGAAGTTACACATGAACGACTTCATTCTGAAACTACAGGAGGAAGAGTTGAGGATGAAATACAGGGCCCAGAAGTCATCATATGATCGGAATCCGACAGTATACAACTCGACCCCACAAGCCAAAACGTCTGGCACCACTTCAAACGATATTTGTGTCGAGTTCAGTTGGTCCATCACAAGCTACTACTTCAGGATCTGACAGGTCAGGGTCGTCTGGTAATCAATACATAGCACCTAAAGCAAATGCTACAAAACTGAAGACCGAGAATCTTGGGAATGTGATAGTAGAGGTAGCAAAGGAACACATGGATCTCCTAGCAGCTGTTATCCACTCCTATGATGGGCTACTTGCTGGGAAAATTAGGAACTGCCATCTAGCAGACAAGGACTACGAGCATGTAGACGAGACTGAGTTAGAAAGGATGGACATCATGTGGGCCTTAGCAAGTGTTGTTCGGAGAGCAAAGAAGTTTTTCAAGAAGACCAGGCAGAATCTGATTGCCACAAAGGACACAACTTTTGGCTTTGACAAGACAAAAGTTACCTGCTTCAACTGTGGGGAAAAAGGGCACTTCACATGTCAATGTGTGAAGCCCAAGAACACGGGAAATGGGAATCCATTGTCATCTTTCACTCATGAGGATAAGCCCACAAGCAGTCCTACTTCTTCGAGCAAGGATCCTCAAGCCTTAACAGCTCATGATGATGAAGGACAAGATTGGAGCTTTCGGTTTGTGTCTCCGGAGAATCCAACATCGCTAGTGTTGAGGATCTAGATGATGACTCAACAAGTGAAGGTGATATTGCAGTGGAGCTCGCGATGTCAAATGTTGAAGAATCTGCAATAGTAGTTGATCACTAGCCTAAAGAAGGGACAAGTTCAACAAGTCCAGAATCACCAAAACCAGAAAAGTCAGACACTGCTTTGATGCCTGATTCAACCACACCCTCTCAGGTAAGTACCACTACTCAACTTTTCAATAATCATGCTTGTTTTGATTATAATAAATTTATAGAAAGCATTGATATGAAATTTGCTAGGTTATTAGACCATAATGATAACTTAGTAAGGGACTCACAACACTGAGGCCAATAGTGTCAACAAAATGAGCACAACTATAAAGAAATGATAGAATCTTGAATAAACAGCTTAGGGAAACTGAAGTTGTAGCCTTTAACCAAGCTAATGACTTTAAGTTCTATCTAAACTCCATAGAAGACACTAAGAAACAAAAGCCAGTTTTGGAAGTAGAAGTAAATTCAGTAAAACAAAACTTGATAGTTGGATAAGTTCTTCTCACATTGTCCAACACTTAGTGAGAGAGCGCAACAATGGGAATGGTTTGGGATATACAGTGGTTCCACCGCCACATGAGACCTTGACGAATGCAAAAATTAAACCAATAAATAATAACCCAATCAAGGATCATGTGGTGTCCACTCCTCTTGTAAGTGATCCAGATTCCATATGTAAACCAAATGAATCTGTCACTAAACAAATGGATGCCACTTCAAAATCAAAAGGTAAATTGCCTTGTGTTAATGTGGATGAACAATTTGAAAAGGTTAAAATAAAGACACGTTCAACAAAGTCTACTTCTGAACCAAGAAATACCAAACAAATTAAACAATCATGTGCTTCATGTCTAAGTCCAAATAAACAAAAGGGAAAAGATGTTAACAATGTCCAAACAATTAATTTTGTTAAACAAGATAAAACATCTAAACAAGAAATATCAAAACCCAAACAGAATAAAGTCAATCGTGTATCACATACTTCTCCATAGAAATAGGTAAATCATCAAATTGAAAGCAGATCATGCTACAACTGTGCAAAGTATGGGCATATAGCGTCTTATTGTCCTTATTTTTAGACACCAAAGGAAAAGATTGAACTTTATGACACTAAAGCAAGCTCTTCCAAAAGAAGCTCCATGACTCCACCAAAACGTGTCAGTGAACCTAAAGTTCAACCTATGAGCCAGTCGTCTGTTTATCACAAACAGGCCTTACACAAAGCTGGCTTATGGAAAGAAAAGTCCTTGTCTGGAAATGAGAACAATAAGACAGTTGATTTTCCCTCACCCTCTAATGGAAAATGGGTAGTGTTTATGATGTGTGATGCCTCTGGGACACCTAAGCCGGTTAAGGCTTGGGTCCCTCACCTTAACTAATGTTTTAAACTGAATGTACAGGGTGCTCGCTATAGTGCTGAAACAAGCACTTGGATTGTAGATAGTGGAGCATCAAGGCACATGACTGGAAACTGGGCACTCGTTTCAAACGTCAAAAAAATCAAAGGAGGACATGTTTCTTTTGCTCGAAACAAAGGAGGGTACATCACAGCTCAGGGAGAAGTAGGGAACTAGAAAGTTAAGTTTGACAAGGTAAACTATGTTCAACAACTTCAGAATAACGTGCTTTCTGTTTCCCAAATATGTGACAAGGGATTTAAGGTAGTTTTCAACAATAAGAAGTGCTATGTCCTCAAAAAGGACTATGTGATTCCAGAGAAACAAGTATTAATGTCAGCCTCAAGATATGATGACCTTTATGTCTTGAATCTATCGAAGGCCTCCACAACAGATCATCAAGTTCAGTGCTTCTTGTCAAAACCTACTGAGAAGGATTCTATCTCCTGGCATAGGAGAATGGGGCACATCAATCCACTGAAGATGAACCACTTGATCCAGAATGATCTAGTGTGAGGAGTCAATGTCAAGAACTTCCAACTCCCGTATTTTTGTATCGCCTGCAAGAAAAAAAATAGACAAAGAAGTCTGATAAGGCAAAGAAAGTGAATTCTATAGAACTGCCTCTTGAGCTTCTTCACATGGATCAGTTTGGTCCAGTCAGTACAAGAAGCATCGCAGGCGACTTGTACTGCTATGTAGTTACAGATGACTACTCAAGATTCTCTTGGGTGATTTTTTTTGAAATCAAAATCAGAAACATTTGAGTCATTTAAAGAATTGGTAAGTACAATCCAGTCTCTCTACAAGCTGAAGGTAAGACAAGTACGCTCAGGCAACGGAACCGGGTTCAAGAACCAATAGATGGACGCTTTCTACAAAGAAAAGGGAATTGTCAACCAGTTCACTTCCGCCTACACTCCTCAGATGAACGGGGTTGCTGAGAAAAAGAATCGCAGCTTAATAGAGACCGCACGCACAATGCTAGCAGACTCGAAACTGCCTATCCAATTTTGGAATGGGGCAGTAGCCAATGCATGTTACATGTTAAATCGAGTTCTAGTAGTAAAACGTCATGGCAAGACGTGTTACGAGTTACTTCAATGATGTAAACCAAATCTAGAGTATCTCGAACCGTTTGGAGCACCATGCACATTGCTGAAGAAAACTCAAGATGGGAACTTTAGTGAGAAGGCTGAAGAGGGCATCTTTCTCGGATACAACATATCGATGAAGAGAGTTTACAACAACTCAATGGGTCAGGTAGAGATGTGGTGTAACATTGATGTTCAGAGATACACCACCCCTCCTGCTGGAAAAGAACCGCTTTCTTTTTCGACTATGATGGATTCTTCAAGTCCTTCAACATCCATCTCTCCACGTCTGATGATGATTTAGCAGCCAAAATGATGTATGATGTTCTAAACACACCATCACAGGAAGCTACATCTTCTGGCTCACAAGGTGAATCACCAACCAAGTCAGGGGGAGTACTTGAGGTAAGTGACTTTTCCTCTGACGATGAAGCCGTGAAAAATGATTAGAACACTCAGGAGCAATAGGTTCCAACTACTGCAAGTCCACAAGCATCTGACATTGATGCATCTGAGTCTTCGGAACCTCACACTCCTATTGCCTTAGATACTGAACCAAATGTTCATAATCTTGATTCTGTGGTAGCTGTTCCCACCACTCTTGGATCACGCCTAAACGTCTATCATCCTTTGGACAATGTCATTGGGGATGTCAGATCAGAAGTTCAGACAAGAAATCAACTGTATTCAGCTGATTATGCCTTGGTAATGGAGAAAGGGTACGTTCACCATGGTGCTTATCGTTGTTTTGTGTCTCAGTTTGAGCCAAAATACGTTAGTGAAGCCCTAAATGATGAGGCCAGAAGAACTTCTTTAGTTCAAGAAGTTAGGTGTATGGACACTCGTAGATAGACCTAAAGGTGCTAAGGTCATTGGCACCAAGTGGGTCTTGAAATGTAAGAAAGATGACCAAGGTGTCATCATTAGGAACAAGGCTCGACTTATAGTTCAAGCATTTTGACAAGTTGAAGGCATTGATTACAATGAAGTATTTGCACCTGTAGCGAGAATGAAGGATTTCGACAAGTCGAAGGCATTATAGTTCAAGGAGTTCGACCCTTGCAAGGAATATTTTTTTACCCTTTTTTATGATTAGTAAAATTACCATTTTACCCTAAAAAACGTTACAAACCCCTACACTAAAAACCCTCACTGCCTCTGCAATCCTTTCAAACCAATCGGCCATTTTAGCCTCCCCAAACCCAATCGCCCATCACCTCGACCTCTGGCAACGACCTCCAAGCTCTAGTGGCGACGTCTAGGCTAGCAGGTTCTAGTGACGACCTCCTCCACTCCGGCTACCTTACTCGAAGACTCCTCCATTCCGGCTACCCTACTCGGAGACTCGTCCATTGATTCAAGGTTATTTATCTTCCTTGTCTCTTAAGTGGTTTAGGTTAATAATCTAATGTAGTTCAATGTTGCTTCTTTTAAACTTGATGTACTTTTAGATTTTAAACTTGATGCTATTGTGTTAAATGGTCCTAAAATCCCTAATCTTAATTAAAAACTTTATATATGTCACAAAAGTTCAAGAATCTTAATTTTTTGTGGGTTTTGTTATATAGCCAAGAAAACCTTAAAGCTGCACAAAAATGATTGAAATTTGATAGGGTTTGGCTCTTTAGGTCAAGAAAACCTTGGTTTACTATCTAAAATGTAAAGAATCATATGCTATCTCTCTAGAAAAAGATACGATGTCTACATAAAAGAGATATTCAAGTGTTTGAAAATGAATGTATTTTGCGATTTAGGAATGGGAGGTCACGAATTAAAGATTTTATTTTAATTTTTGCAAACCGAAGGTTCTTCATCAATTTGAGGTGGGCCATGATTTTTTAATTTGAAGGTTGGTCATGAGATAATGTCATTTTTTTAGTTATTAGGAGGAGGATTGTTCTCATACTTGATTTCTTTGTTAGTTTATAACTCGATTTTATGATATTTGATTTGTATATATAGATTTGAAGGTTAAAATTCGTTGATGAGATGGTCACGATTCTATTATTTGAAGACTTGAAGGAAAAACTCTAGTCCTTGACTCACAATTCTTTGATTTTAAGGTACGTTTAGATATTCTAACTTACGATTGGTTTTGTTTTTTATTTTAAATGAATCATACATGTCACATGAGTTATTTTTTAAAATATTTATGCTCAATTGACCTAGAATACTACAAGTTATTGCTTAATTTTAAGATAAATTCCTTACGAACGAATTATGTTTATGCTAGATTCCTCACCCAACTCGACCCGACCCGATTGAATGATCCAACAAATTTGACGATGTTTTACTAGAAAATTTACTAGAAATTTTATCATACCGCCACTGCGTATCTTCCTAGCCTATGCCCCTTACATGAAGATTAATGTCTATCAATTGGATGTAAAGAGTGCATTTCTTCATGGTGAAATATGGGAAACAATGTATGTCAGTCAACCCGAAGGATTTGAGGATCCATATCATCAGGATAGAGTTCACAAACTAGATAAGGCTCTCTACGGGCTTCACCAAGCCCCGAGAGCATGGTATGAAAAACTCTCAACTCACCTGGTTGAACACGGATTTCGTAGAGGTGTAATTGACTGTACACTGTTCATCAAAGAGAAAGATGGTGATCTGCTGCTCGTTCAGATTTACGTTGATGACATAATCTTTGGTTCCAAGAACGAAGAATTATGTAAAGAATTTGAAGCAGTGATGAAGGAAGAATTTGAAATGAGTGCCATGGAGAGATGAAGTTCTTTCTCGGGTTACAGTTGGATCAAACACCAAAGGGTATATTTCTACATGAGACCAAGTATGTAGGGAATATTCCATATCGGTTTGACATGGAGAATGCTTCTGCAGCTCGGACTCCACTTGCTACAAACCATGATGTAGCACCCGACGAGAATGGTGATCTCCACCATGTACCAAGGAATGATTGGATCCCTCATGTACCTCACTGCCTCAAGACCTGATATTATGTATGCAACATGTCTTTGTTCTAGATATTAGGCAAAACCAAAAGTTAACCATCTTATTGGGGTCAAAAGGATATTTCATTATTTGAAGGGTACACCCACACTTGGATTGTCGTATCCTCATGTGGATGACTTCGAGCTTACCGCGTATAGTGATTTGGATTATGGCGGCTGCAAGATGAACTACAAATCCACCTCAGCAGGTTGTCAATTCTTTGGGGGAAGATTAGTCACGTGGCAGTGTAAGAAGCAGACATCAGTTGTGTCGTCAACTTGTGAAGCTGAATATGTTGCTACGGCAAGCTCCTATTCTCAAATCATTTGGATTCAACAGCAGATGCGGGACTACGGTTTGAAATTTTCTAACACCCCTATATTTTTTGATAATTCTGCTGCAATAGCCGTTACTAAAAGTCCTATCCAACATCCTAGGAGCAAACACATCGGCATAAAATATCACTTATACGTGATTGTTTTGAAAAGAATCTAATCGCTGTTGTTAAAATAAACACAGATTTTCAACGCATTGACCTCTATACAAAAGCTTTTGATAAACCACGTTTTCTATATTTGTTAGAGGTCAACGGCGTTAAAAAAAAGTGATGTAATTCCAGACGATGAATAGGTCTAGTCTGATGCGTCAAGTCCGTTTTATTTTATTTTATTTTATTTTATTTTCTTTTATTCTAGTTTATTTTATTTGATTTATTGATTTCAATTCTTCGCCTATTAAAATCCTAAAAACGCAAATCGTTTACGGTTTTAGAATTTTAGAGGGAGAATAGGTTAAGTTAGTAATTAAAAATAATAATAATAAAATAATAAAATTAATAATAAAAAGGAGGAGGACCGGCAAGCTCATAGAAATGAGATCATATCTGAGATATCGATTCAAAGGCATTGGAAAATGATAGTACACAGGAACAAAGCATTTAGGACTTTAAAAGATTTAAATCGAATTAGATGCGAAATTCAAAATATGTGTCTGAGAAGTCTAAGCAAAAATAAAAGGAAAAATGATAGTAAAACTAGCTACTACTAAGGTAACATGGAGAAAGTAGGCCTAGAGGTTGCTAGACCATTAGATGATATGTCGGTAGATTCAACACAATAGATAAGTAGACCTCTTTGGTGATCTCAACATCAAACTAAGCTGATCAACAAGCTGTGGTGACGAGCAAACTAAACGCCACAAATGTGTGCGGATGACCAAAATATGAGCAAAGCACATGATGAAAAATGCAAAAAGCAATCAAAATGATAACCTTTGTTATTGGTGCGATCTGTGCAACATAAATAAATTGCTCAAACAAGAAGATAGGTTATGTGCCTCTCTGCTGTGTGATGGCACTGACCTGAGGATAAGCATAACCTATATATTCTACAATTCAATGTTGTATGCCGCTTCTCTGTTGTGCGGTGGCACTGACATGAGGCTTAGCTTCTCTTTGAAATCTTCTTGTCAAAATACCTATAGACCGCTCAAAAATCTCCTGAGGAATGTTGATTACAATATAAGCGTGGGATCCACAACTGCTTGTTGAAATAATTAAACCTTAAACAATCACCAATGTGTGTCAAAAGTCTATGGATGGATTTAAGTGGACAAGTATATTGACAGTCATCATGGCCGCAATTCATGAAAGTCCAAATCAATGTGTGTGTCTTATAGTACTAGTATGATTTCCTTAGTTTGCTAATAACTCTCGACCAAAAAAAGAAACTAGCATCAAATGAATTTGGTAACACGTCCCGAATGATTTGATTACCTGTATGATTCCAAATTGAGACGTTCCTCTTATGGTCAAAATAACTTGAAGCTGCCTATTCATGAAATAAATCTGTTAGATTTCAATCTTAGGATTTCCACCTCACACAATATCACAAAAATATGTCTTAAATGTTGTCCTTATTTCTAGTAGTTTCTTTTGTACAAGTTTGTCAATTTAGGGTATATGTCGGACTATGTCGTGGAATTCAATTTGGGATTTATTCACTTAAAAGGGTCACGTCTCAGGTGATGAAACGTGTTTTCAAATGTTAAATGGGTCACGTCTGAGGTGACAAAATGTGTTTTGTTTAAAAGGATCATGATTGAGGTGATCAAAAGTTTTCAAAGTTAAAATGATCATGTTTGAGATGATCAAATGCTTGTAATGTTCAGTCAACTGTTAAATGGGGATGAATGTCAAATGGTCATAAAGTCAATACCATAAGTATGATACAATCGCACGACTGGACCATGAGTATGGACCAGTCATCCGATTGGACCATACTTATGCACTAGACAACCGAATCGAGCATGAGTATGAACCATTCACACAAATGGCTTACAAGATTGAGCCAGTCACCCGAATGGAGTTGTCCGAATGAATCAGTCGCCCGACTGAAACCCAGTCGCCCGACTGAAACACAGTCGCCCGACTGAAACCCAGTCGGCCCACTGAAAGTGATCGACTGAACCAATCACCCGACTGGGTTCCAATCGTCTGAATGAAAGAAGCGAATGGATCCAGTCGCCCGATTGGAAACAAAGTCAGTATAAATAGGGCCATAGTCGATCGCACAGACTCACCACCCCTCAATCGCCCTAAAATCGCACTTTGGGCCGTTACTTTGCCAAAATTTCCTTTGACCTTTCTTGACCTCAAATTTCATATTCTGATGATTTCTTGTGTTTACACAGGTACAATGTGGTGCTATCTAACCAATTTGATTCCAAAATTACAAAATTCGGCCCTAACAAAAACCGAGAGTTAAATTGGACGAATAACCTAATAAAACTAGAAATCAAGGTTATAAGATACTTAGTAGGGTCATTGCAAGTCTATTGAACCAAACCACAGTGTCTAATGTTTAGATTTGTCAAAATTA
Organism: Flaveria trinervia; assembly: GCA_025506515.1. Taxonomy (NCBI): domain Eukaryota; kingdom Viridiplantae; phylum Streptophyta; class Magnoliopsida; order Asterales; family Asteraceae; genus Flaveria; species Flaveria trinervia. The sequence continues at coordinate 75,596 of JACCIX010001053.1, forward strand.
GAATTTCAATCGAACAAACAGTGGGTCATGCGACTGGCCAACCGGATGAACTACAATCGCCTGACTGAGCTGGACGAATGACTCAGTCGGATGAATGAATGATACGAATAAGCTCAGTCAGCTGACTGAACCAATCTCATGCTCAGTCACCTCATTGAACTCAATCGCATGAATAGTCACCCGAATGTATCTAGTCGCATGTTAGGTCAAACGGCTGAACCCAGTCGTATGGTTCAATCGCACGATTGAACTAGAATGATCTCAAACAGGTTAATAATTAATGGTTTCTGTTGTTTGATGAACTAACTTGTATGCTCCTTGTGCTACTGACTGATTGTTGATAGGTGGACCATAAACACCAAGCATAATATTTTTGCTTATCTGGACGCCATAACTCGTAACGCTGCCGGGTTTGCTGGCATCATATCTTTCCTGAAGAGGTCATGGATCCACAGAGCCATATCTACACCGTGCACTCCCTACAGGTCTATTCAACAGGCCTTCTGGGAGGGTGCATCAGTTGATAGTTCTCATGAGCCCTACTGCATCCGGAGTACTATTTTTGGGTAGGATATCTAGGTGACTGCTGAAGATATTCATCGAGTACTAGATCTGGGTGATGATGCAGATCACCCGACCAGACTACACCCTCTGATAGTGAGAGGGTGTTTCCTTAGGATTAAGTACTCTGGGGACATAAATGTTGGGGTGCTTAACAAAAGCAACCTATGTCCCCAGTACAAGTACATAGCATATGTGATACTTAAGTGCGTAGCTTCGAGGAGGGGTGGATTTGATGATCTATCAGACTAGATTCAAATTGCCTACGTGGCACTTGTGCTGAACCACCCCTTCAGCTTCTCGAGCATGATATTCTCATACCTGATTGAGAATCTGGAGGCTAAAGGCAAAGACGTTTTTTTCATGTATCCGAGGTTTCTCCGGATGATTATTGATGAGAAGCTGTCCTCTCGGCCTATGGTTAGCCGGGATGCGGTATCACTCGAGGTCATGGATGACATGAAACTGGGCCACATGAAGCTCTACAGGGAAAAGCAGGTCAAAACCCCTGTAAAGAGACTAATCGAGAATTTGGCCACGGAGGAGTACGTGGCGGCGGGAAGGCGTAACTGGCACCATGAGGAGAGTGATTCAGATGTTGAGCAGATTGCTCTTCCATCTGATGACTCCAATGATGATGATGGAGACACGGGTGGAGATTCTAGCCCTGTTGTTTCTAGGGCTAACCCTACACATACTACATCTCCACCCCCTACTCATACAGATGCCACCACTGCCAATTTTTGTGAGGATTTCTATCCTCCCGATGAGGAGGAAGATAGTGACGAGGAGCCTCTCACCAGGACAGTTGGCAGCAGGTTGGTTGCCACGAAGCGAGGCATTCGGGAGGTTGGGGGACGCCCTATGTGACAACCGACCTCAAGGTGGTTATTCTAACCCTAATCTACTTGCATCATTACCTGTCTTATGAGTACTAATATTTGAAACAATCTAACTCTATTAGTGAATTTGGAATCATCTTTTGCTATTTGTTCCATTTTATGATTTTATGTGATTTTAGTACCTTTTAGTTAATTTGAGTTTTACCTTTTTGAACTTAGTATTCCAAGAAAGTCAATTAGTCACCCTTACTACGAAATCAAATTATTATTGAAACAATTAAATTGTGTGCCTACACACTAAAATTGTCGGCTAATGCATGCATCATGCACATGAGACATCAACTAACTAAATTATACCACCAAAAATACTACCCAATACTACAAATAATACCACTACACATAATATTATTTAGCATTTAAAATTTAAAATTAAAGCCCTCACAAGAGGCGAAAATCAGCCGCTCCCCTCTCTGCGACTCCCCTCTCTGCGACTCCCCTCTCTTCTACACCACCACCATATCCACCACTCTCCTTACATGCACCACCTACACCTCTCACTCCTCTCATACCTCCCTCTCATTTTTGGATTTCTCCAGCAGAAACACACACACACTCCACGATCTCTCTCTAATCCTAGCCTTATGTTTGAAGAACAACACAATTCCATCATTGGCCAAGCTCAAGAACCACAAAGGTGAAGTTTCAGGTGCTCTTGGGTACACAGTTCTCACTAGTTCAGACTTTTCCAGCCTTGTTCGAAGGTTCTCCAGCTTTTTCAAAGTAATTCCAGCCCATTCTTGACCATCTACACTCTCCAAAACATGAACAATACCAAGTTTAAGCTTCATGTCACCCGAAAATGGTCATTTCATGTGTTTTCTTCACTTATCTTTTAAAAACACCTCCTCTCTTTGTTGTACCAGACACCCAACACCATCATCTTGTTCTTGAGGAGCTTTCAACTTCACAAATGGTATCTCACACATTATATTGGTCATTCTTGAGGTGGAAACGGATTTCCACCATGAAAACCCTTTTTTCGGTGTTTTGCATCATCTAACTTGTTTATCTTGTAACCCTTTGAAGCAAAACATGTGATCTGCTTAATAATGGTTCAAAAGACTCCTAATAACCTGTTTTGAAAGTTACAAAAGGGTACATACCATGAACATGTGATTATAGCACGAGTTACACCTTAAAAACCTTCTTTTCACATGAAATAACACTATTTAAGCACTTGTTCGAAAACCCTCTCAACCAAGGTGCATAACCTGCGCATGAACGACTTTGGAACACTTAATAATATGATATTAAAGTTAAATAATGTTTTGGTAATGTTTAAACCCATGTTATATGGATTTACACATGTGTTATGGTCGGTTATGGCTAAATCATTAAGTTGATGGTTCATTGTTGTATTGGGCGACCTAGCCGTGAGTTTGGGACATGATTTCAGGAAATGTTTGATGAATATTAAGTGTGTGATAAATGGTTAATCTCTGGAAATTAAAGACATGTTAGGATTAGACCCACTTTAGTCATTTTCGGAACCCGAAACATGGTAAAACAACTTTAAAAATAATAAAACGTGTATTTTAACCATCTTAAAAAGTATTTCAGGCTTAATAATGGTTAATAAAGTGTTTTGTAGTCAATGGGTAATTTAAATGGTCAAAAGGATAATTAAATTGCGTTTTAACTAAAAACGGGTATTAACCGGGTGTCGTTTTTTAGAAAAATCCAAGAAAAAGGGGTTTAAAGCTAAGATTTATAAAATCCATGACATTTCAGTATGTTAAGTGCTAAAAGACCTAAAGGATTTGAAATATTGGACAAATAAGCTTTTAAATGATCAAATTCGGTTAAAAACGTGTTTTAACGGATTCAACGTAAAAACAAGGCTTTCAACTATTAGAGGAAAATTTTCACAATTAAAGGACTTGAAACTTATAAAAATTTCCTTAAGATGTACCTACTGGTCAAAGACTCAAATTTATGAAAATCCTTAATTAACCATTAAAACTCTCCGGTTTTACCGCAAACGGGAACATTAAACGCATAGGTTTTAAAACGGATCCATATTCTGAAAATTGTAAGACCCGGTTATTTTAAAGTCAAAGAAAAGAATGAATAAAGTGAAAGAAGAGAAGGAAAAGAAATACAACCCAAGTCTAGGGGTAAAAAGTGTCCAAAAGGACAAAATGTTTGAAAAGTGGGTGTAAAAGGTGGTATGGCCGTCCACATGTCACATGCACCTCTGATTTTCGGGTTTTAGAGAGGGAAAGAGTAGCAAGTTCTCGGTTTTGAATAAAGAACAAGAAAGAGTTCGAATTCAAGGTAAGAATTCATGCATTTAAGGTGTTCTTGGCTGGTCTTATCCTCGGGTTTATGCTTATGCGTGTTTGTATGTGTTCAGGTATGTTTTAGTGGGTTTCTAAGCGGTTGAATTCAATTTGCAAACGAGTTTGGAGGAAGCCATACTCAAAAGCTGCAAAGGTGAGTTCTGAACCCCTCTTTTACTAGTTTTTAACTGATTTTGGGGCTGGAAATGCATGAATGTATGTGTCTATATAGCTGGGTTTCGGACCCATGTGCGTGAATGTGTGTATGATGATGTTATGATGTGATGTGTGACTATGTTCATGCTTGAGGATGTATGATTGTGTTTCTAAGGCTTAAAGGGTAAGAACTAAGCTTAGAACATGATGAATGGTGTATGGAAATTGTAAATGATGTTTTAGATCCACTTGATAAGTTTCTAAATCTGTCTAAGTGTGTGGAAGTCAATGCGGATGAGCATTCAACTATGTATGGAAATGCGGATAAGCATTGGCTAAGTGCAAGAAATGCGGGTGAGCATTTGACTGTGTATGGAAATACGGATGAGCAAGTAAGTCAATGCGGATGAAGTGAGGCAATGCGGATGAGCATTTGACTAAGTATGGAAATGCGGATGAGCAAGTAAGTCAATGCGGATGAAGTGAGTCAATGCGGATGAGCATTTGACTAAGTATGGAAATGCGGATGAGCAAGTAAGTCAATGTGGATGAAGTGAGTCAATGCGGATGAGCAAGTAAGTCAATGTGGATGAAGTGAGTCAATGCGGATGAGCAAGTAAGTCAATGCGGATGAAGTGAGTCAATGCGGATGAGCATTTGACTAAGTATGTAAATGCGGATGAGCAAGTAAGTCAATGCGGATGAAGTGAGTCAATGCGGATGAGCATTTGACTAAGTATGGAAATGCGGAAGAAGTAAATCAAATGCGGATGAACTATAGCAAATGCGGATGAACTATAAAAAATGCGGATCAACTATAGCAAATATGGATGGCTATAGGAAATGCGGATGAACACTTAGAAAAATTCTGACTTTTTGGGGAAAAAGTGGTAATGTAGGCTTGACCTAGGAGATTCCTAGGGGTTATGAAAGTGACCTTTAGGGTCATAGATGGTGTGTAGGGCATGTAATGACGTGTGCTTATGCATGATGATGATGTTGATGATGATGTCGCATGGTTATGCATGATGTATGTTATGTATGTTTGATGCCCTGCATGATGATGTACGAATGATATGTTTATGTTCCTTGTGATGATGTATGATTATCTTTGCTATGGCTTTACGTATTATGATAATGAATGAACGAAGTATTATGTAACGTAAAGTGAAAGTTAATGATGATGAATGCATGCATTAATGAATGGATGAATGTAAGAAGTCTTGCAAGCACTGTATGTCGGGACACACCATTAAAAGTTGTTAGCCTAACGTTGTGCGGGTTCGCTACCCCGGGAGGATGCACATCGGGGTCTTTCTTTGTGATTGACCATATGGATGAACCATTGTGGCGTGTCTTAGGTACTGTGACCACCTAGTGATGGGTACCACCGATGAAGGTCTTTTAAAGGCTTAGGTCCAGTATCATGAGCATGAAGGGCATTGCATATGACATGGTATACCTGAACTTTACTATACCTGAACTTTTGGGTGCTCCGGTCCTGTTTGTAAAGAAGAAAGACGGTAGTATGAGGATGTGCATTGACTACCGTGAGTTGAACAAGTTGATAGTGAAGGACCGGTACCCCTTACCGAGAATAGATGATTTGTTCGATCAGCTTCAAGGTGCCAGTAGGTTTTCAAGGATAGACCTTCGATCTGGTTATCATCAGCTTAAAGTGAAGGGGTCAGATATCCCTAAAACAGCTTTTCACACACGCTATAGTCACTACGAGTTTCTTGTCATGTCCTTCGGTTTGACCAATGTGCCATCTGCTTTTATTGATTTGATGAATCGGGTGTGTCGGCCGATGTTGGATAAATCAGTGATTGTGTTCATTGATGATATCCTGATTTATTCGGAAAACAAGATTAAGCATGCCGGTCACATTCGGGAGGTTCTGGATATGTTGAGAAAGGAGAAGCTGTACGCCAAAATCTCCAAGTGCGCATTTTGGTTGCGTGAGGTTCAATTCTTGGGTCATGTGGTGAATCCCGATGGGATTATGGTGGACGCGGCAAAGGTGGAGGCGATTATGCAATGGAAGTCACCGAAGACGCCATCTGAGATTCGTAGCTTCTTGGGTTTGGCGGGCTACTATAGAAGATTCATTCAAGACTTTTCCAAGATCGCTTCTCCACTAACCAAGTTGACCCGAAAAGATGTGAAGTTAGTATGGGGTCAAGCTCAAGAGAAGGCGTTTGAAGAATTAAAGGCGAGGTTGACTCAAGCTCCTGTTTTGTCATTACCCGATGGGAGCGAAGATCTGGTGGTTTATTCTGATGCTTCCTACTCGGGTTTGGAGTGCATGTTAATGCAAAGAGGGAAGGTTATAGCCTATGCGTCCCGACAGTTAAAGGTTCATGAGGTCAATTACCCTTCTCATGACTTGGAGCTAGCAGCCGTGGTCTTTGCATTAAAGATTTAGAGGCACTATCTTTACGGTACGAAGTGCACCATTTTCACTGACCACAAGAGCTTGAAGTACTTCTTGGAGCAGAAGGATCTGAACATGAGGCAGAGAAGATGGTTGGAGCTCATAAAGGATTATGATTGTGAGATCCATTACCATCCGGGCAAGGCCAATGTGGTGGCTGATGCTCTTAGCCGGAAGGAGAGGACCGAGCCAATTCGAGTGAAAGCATACCAACTAATCATGACCTCTGATGTAATGAAGCAGGTCAAGGAATTTCAGGAAGAGGCATTAAAAGAAGATCATCTAAACTCTGAAAGAATGAGAGGTCTGGTTAGGGAATTGGGTGAAAACACACTCGATGTTAGAACCCGATTCGGTCGTGTGTGGATTTCTCGTTTTGGGGATCTACGGGTAAAGATAATGGATGAAGCTCACAAGACTCGATACTCCATTCATCCTCGTGCCACAAAGATGTACCAAGACATGAAGAAGGATTATTGGTGGCCGGGTATGAAGCGTGACGTGGTGGAGTATGTGAGCAAGTGCCTTACTTGTTTGCAAGTGAAGGCAGAACATCAAAAGCCGTATGGGAAGATCCAACCTTTGGATATACGGAATGGAAGTGGGAGCACATCACCATTGATTTCATTACAAAGCAGCCACGTACTCCGAAAGGGTACGATGCCATATGGGTGATTGTGGACCGACTAACGAAGAGTGCTCACTTCCTACCAATTCACGAGACATATTCATCTGAGAGGTTGGCTGATCTGTTCATCAAGGAGATTGTAACTCATCATGTTGTGCCGGTGTCCATTGTTTCTGATCGTGACACCCGGTTTACATCTAAATTCTAGAAGAAATTCCACGACGCTAGGGGGACGAGGTTACTTATCAATACGGCTTATCATCCCCAAACTGATGGTTAGTCAGAGAGGACCATTCAGACGTTAGAAGACATGCTTCGGGCGTGTGTGATTGATTTTGGAGGAAGTTGGGATGACAACTTACCGTTATCTGAATTCTCATACAACAATAACTATCATGCCAGCATTGGCATGCCACCATATGAGATGCTATACGGTAGGAGATGCAGAACACCCGTTTGTTGGGGTGACATTGGTCAGAAAGGGTTGGGAAGAGTCAAGGTAATGGAGGCTACGACTGAGAAGCTTGAGAAGATAAAAGCTTTCATGAAGGGAGCCAAAGATAGACAGAAGTCCTATGCCAAAAAACGACGCAAACCGATTGAGTTCCAGGTGGGTGACCGGGTTCTGTTGATGGTCTCACCTTAGAAGGGTATTATTCGTTTCCAAAAGCGGGGCAAGTTGAGCCCAAGATACATCATTGCTCGGGTAGGAGAGGTGGCCTATAGATTAGAATTGCCTGATGAGTTAAATGGAGTTCATACAACATTCCATGTATCTCATCTAAGGAAGTGCTCAGCTGATGAAGACATGATTGTTCCATTGGAGGATATCAAAGTAGACGAACGGCTCAATTATGTGGAGCAACCGGTGGCAATCATTGATCGAAAGGAAAAGAGGCTAAGGAATAAAGTGGTTCCCCTTGTGAGTGTACAGTGGAAGCACAGGAAGGGATCCGAGTCTACCTGGGCGACTAAGGAAGAGACGAGACAACATTACCCACAATTCTTTGAGGAATAACAGGTTTCGAGGATGAAACCTATATAAGGGGGTGGAATTGTAACACCCGGTTATTTTAAAGTCAAAGAAAAGAATGAATAAAGTGAAAGAAGAGAATGAAAAGAAATAAAACCCAAGCCTAGGGGTAAAAAGTGTCTAAAAGGACAAAATGTTTGAAAAGTGGGTGTAAAAGGTGGTATGGCCGCCCACATGTCACATGCAGCTCTGATTTTCGGGTTTTAGAGAGAGAAAGAGCAGCAAGTTCTCAGTTTTGAAGAAAGAACAAGAAAGAGTTGGAATTCAAGGTAAGAATTCATGCTTTATGGTGTTCTTGGCTGGTCTGATCCTCGGGTTTATGCTTATGCGTGTTTGTATGTGTTTGGGTATGTTTTAGTGGGTTTCTAAATAGTTGAATTCAATTTGCAAACGAGTTTGGAGGAAGCCATACTCAAAAGTTGCAAAGGTGAGTTCTAGGACCCCTCTTTTACTGGTTTTTAACTGATTTTGGGGCTGCAAATGCATGAATGTATGTTTTTATATAGCTGGGTTTTGGACCCGTGTGCTTGAATGTTTGTATGATGATGTTATGATGTGATGTGTGACTATGTTCATGCTTGATGTTGTATGATTGTGTTTCTAAGGCTTAGATGGTAAGAATTAAGCTTAGAACATGATGAATGGTGTATGGAAATTGAAAATGATGTTTTAGATCCACCTGATAAGTTTCTAAATCTATCTATGTGTGTGGAAGTCAATGCGGATGAACATTTGACTATGTATGGAAATGTGTATGAGCATTGGCCAAGTGCAGGAAATGCGGGTGAGCATTTGATTGTGTATGGAAATACGGATGAGCAAGTAAGTCAATGCGGATGAAGTGAGTCAATGCGGATGAAGTGAGTCAATGCGGATGAGCATTTGACTAAGTATGGAAATGCAGATGAGCAAGTAAGTCAATGCGGATGAAGTGAGTCAACGCAGATGAGCATTTGACTAAGTATGGAAATGCTGATGAGCAAGTAAGTCAATACGGATGAAGAGAGTCAATGCGGATGAGCATTTGACTAAGTATGTAAATGTGGATGAGCAAGTAAGTCAATGCGGATGAAGTGAGTCAATGCGGATGAGCATTTGACTAAGTATGGAAATGCGAAAGAAGTAAATCAAATGTGGATGAAGTATAGCAAATGCGGATGAACTATGGCAAATACGGATGAACTATAGCAAATACTGATGAACTATATCAAATGCGGATGACTATAGGAAATGTGGATAAACACTTAGAAAAATTCTGACTTTTTGGGGAAAAAGAGGTAATGTAGGCTTGACCTAGGATATTCCTAGGGTTTATGAAAGTTGACCTTTGGGGTCATAGATGGTGTGTAGGGCATCTAAGAAGTCTTGCAAGCACTGTATGTCGGGACACACCATTAAAAGGTCTTAGCCCAACGGTGTGTGGGTTTGCTACCCCGCGAGGATGCACATCGGGGTCTTTCTTTGTGATTGACCATATGGATGAACCATTGTCGCGTGTCTTAGGTACTGTGACCACCTGGTGCTGGGCCCCACCGATGAAGGTCTTTTAAAGGCTTAGGTGTAGTATCACAAGCATGAAGAGCATTGCATCTCACATGGTATACCTGAACTTTACCTTAGGTACTGTGACCACTTGGTGCTGGGCACCACCGATGAAGGTCTTTTATAGGCTTAGGCACAGTATCACGAGCATGAAGGGTAAAGTTCGTGGTGATGATGAAAGTAATGAATGAAATGATGAATGAAAGTAATGAATGAAATGATGAATGAAAGTATGAACGAAAGAATGATGAAGATAACAATGATATTATATGTATGTACGTAAGATGCATGATCACATACACTTGTAATGAAGGGTTTTAATGAAAGAAAAGTACGTTTTGCTATAAAACTAGAACTCACTCAGCAACACTGACTTTTATGCATTTTCCAGTTGGCATGTAAGGTTGCTGAGGATGGCATGAGGCAGCTGCAATGTGATGTAATACAACAATGTAATCTTGTAACCGGCAAACGATGCATTATTTGCAAAAGTTTTTATGATGAAGTAAAATGCCATTTGTTTTTATGTTTCCGCTGCAATGTTTTGATGATTAAATGCAAAGTATATGTTTTATGTGCAATGAATTACCAGATGTAAGCGTCCCGGGAACGGGGCCTTAAAAAATTTAGAACACTTACTCAATAATAAGTCAATTTTTACTCTAAGAACATGATTTTTGGTCTTAATTGTCATAAAGAGTAAGAAACCAAACTTGAGGGTGGAAACTGGCAATTTTGAACATGAGGGACTAAACTGTAAAATTTTACCAAACTTTATAACCGACTTTTAAGAGACTAATAATCACTTGAACAACATATTTACCCTATATCCTTAACTTAATGATGTAAAATCCTAAATTATATGGGAAACCATGACTTTCCATAAAAGGAAACTTTTCATACAAACCCTCACGGAATCGAAGCCTTATCCGAGAACTAAATTGTTGACACACTTGTTGCACCTAAATATGTTTAGAGAAGTAGCTTATCACTCAATATATTCATGTTAGGGTGCTAGACTTGAGACATCCCAGCACACGAAGAGTTATTTTTGGCTTAACACCTAAGGTGAGTTCTAGTGATCCTCTTTTTACTACTGCTTTGGGGTGAAACATGCTTTGTTATTTATGAACTATATTTGTGCCTTACTTGGTGATTGTATGTGGGATTTATGGTTACTTGCTGATACTTATATCATGATCATTCATTCTTTGGTGAACCGCTTGTTTTATATGGATGATCTATTTGGGGAATCCCCCACGCACAGTGGCTTCCATTCTAGGAAGGGTACCCCATTGAGATCCTGAGGGGTCGTTTGTGGCATGTGATAGGTTTTGTTAAGAAACTATGGTGAACCATCCGGGCAGGTATGGTATACTGGTTTGGGGCTCAGTTCTTCCTTCGGGAATAGCCGGTTAAATACAACTTTAGAAGAGGCCAACTGGGACTAAGTGCAAGGTTGATTATGATTCTCCCACGATGTTGAAACTATGATTCATTCCTTTTTATCAAATGAGGATTGTGTAAGTCTGTTTGTTTTTAAACTTTAAACACTTGAATTCACGAACTTTTTAGTTGACACAAATTTTCGTTTTGAGCATGTTTCAAGTAATTTATGAAGAGATCCTAGCTGTTGTGAAGACCTAGACTTATCCCTATGACCATGGCGTTGGCTTATTTTATTTAATGAACAATTTGAACAATGTTACATTTTTGTTGAACACATACAATTTGTTTTTATGTTGGTTGTATAACTCATTGGGGGCTGTAACTGTTTCTAGCCTCGGTATACTTTGAAAACTTTTAATGCCATGTGATATTCTCTCCTTTTGTGCTCTTATGATGGTTTATTTCGGCTGCCATATGTTGTTGCTAGTCTGTGACGTCCCACCCTACCTGGGCCCGGGGTGTGACAGATTGGTATCAAAGCCAAAGGTTGTAGAGAAGTCGGGAATACCATAATAGACCCTAGGCTACAACCCTGATACCCTAGGACTATCCTTGTGCGAAGTGTTAGGATGATCGGGTTGGGTAAATTGATGATTACCCTTGATCAACGTAATCATGAATTTACCGGACGCGTAATTTCCATCACTGACCTTTAGGTAACATGGACAATGATATGTTGGAATAACAGATGCTACTGCCATCACTACTATTACTACTACTATTATTATAATCATGAGCTATGAGAAACCAAATTATTCAAGATGTATTCCTTACAGGACACAACGGCTATCGCTGATCAAGGTAAAGCGCCTGCTCACCCTGATAATTAGACTACTCCTACTGGGACCCTTAGAAAAGTGAAGCCGCAGACAGAGTATGACGCATATCTCCGGAGGTGTTGACACCAAAGATGGATATCCGTCACGTCAGATGACACCAAAGCTTCTGAGGACTCTCCCTCCACATCACCTTCGAGGAGCCGGACGCGCTCCCACTCTCCTCACGTAGCTGCTTCTACCCACTCACCATCCCACCTATAGATAATAGGGGTGCACGTGTTATCACCCGTCCACACAATAGTGCTAGGCCAGGAACCTCAGTCTCCTTTAGGATGCCACCTCCTCCACCACCTATAAGGACTCCGATAACAGCACCTCCGCCGTTTCACACACATGATGAACTGTCACACCCCTCAAAATCCACTTGCGGAGTTTTACCGCGAGGCGTGTGAACAAACCAGGATCACAGTCAATAGTTACTCAGAACGACTCTATATGCCATAAACAAACAAATTCAACCAAAATACCAACGTTAATTAATGCGGAAGCGTTTTTGAAAAACAACCAAGTCTATAAAGTATAACTTATGGCAAAACAAGTGCCAAACCAAAAGTAAACCATAATTGTTAAAATGACACATTGTCTTGAAGCATAATGTCTTAAATGAAGTGAACCGTGCAGTGCTCCTATGGCAAGCAAGTTAAGGACCTGAGAAAAGCATACTAAAATGTCAACACATAGGTTGGTGAGTTCAAGAGTTGAGTTCAATAAACATGTAAACAGTTGCGATAAATATAAGCAGTGTATGGTAATAGATAGCTAGTCTATTATCAACAAATATTAATACATAGTGATTTTGCAATTGAAGCTGACTGTGATAGTTGTTGCCTCCTGTCACGACTTACCATGTCGTGACAATGATCAATAGGACAAATTGCACCCGGTTGACCTCGAGTCACACAGGTGGGGCTCGTCAGACCCAGTAGTACTACCCAAGTTTCCCCGCTATTAAATATTAACAATTCAAAAGTGTGAGGACTTTTCTCATGGTAAACAACACTATATTAATATTTACACAACTTAAATATTAGAAGCGTTCGTAAAAATACCAGTATGCTATCTCCCCAAAAGAGATTAAATAAAGTGTGGGGCATGAACTCACCTGATGTATGCAAAGGTACTTAGGGTTATTTTGAGAAACGAGAGGATAGCCAACCTTCACAGGTTACCTAGATCATGTGAGTACATAAGTACGTGTAAATAAAAGACATGTGAAACCCTAATCATACCAAAACCAAAGACTCAAGCTTCCAGACAAATAGATACGTTTGACCTAGTTGACCCGTTTGACCCGTTGGTGACATTATGAGTTATAATCCAATTAAAGCCAATGAGCACATACAACATACATGATTAACATTCAAATAGTATCATACATATGCTATATCAACCAGGTGTATCACTTAGATCATCATACAATCAACTACTACAAGTCATGCGAATCTAGAACATTAACATAACCATTAGCTACAAAACAACAACATGTCATACAAGGTTCAACCATTCACATGCCATGTGAAGCCACTCACGACTTCACATCCTAACCCTGCCAATCCTACTAAGTAGGGGCCTCAGATCCGCACGCGTGTATAATGATCACAACCAAAATCTTTAAGCATATGCATTGCATTCACAACATCACAACAATCAATTATCAGACCCAAGCATGATGTCCTACTACTACACAACATCCAATCCATACATGATTACCAATTCCAAATATCACCCATGATTATTCAAACATGCCATACAACTAATTAACACATTCTATCACACTAGAATCCATCCTTGAACATAATAGCAAGTTCCTATCATCCAAACATGATCATAACATCATACTTCAATGTTTACACAAATAAAGTTTCCCTTTTGGAAAGAACATCCCAAAATCTATCAAACATCCAAAGCACACATGAATTCATCAATAATATACCAATTCAAGCTCATACTAACATCCAAGCATGATCAACACATTACAAACATCATAATTCCACAAATCATAACAAAAGTTTCTATCTTTAAGCTATATGACTATAACATGTTCTTGAATTTCCAATGATCACAACAACAATCTACATCTAATTATCACCATGAACACACCCATAACATCATACATCAATATTCAACATTTCATGCAAATAAAGTTACTATTATTAGTAACCTATGAACATCAAACCCTAAATCATTGATTTCTTGCAAGATCATGATTCCTAACATTCATACAACTTATTAATCATCACACATTCATCAAACAACCATCATTCATCCATAATCATGCAATTTACGAATTAGGGTTTGCTCAAAACCAATTTCATGATCAATCCACTAAAAACATGTAATTCATCCATGATCGACGTTAACTAACATGTATTCAACTAACTAACATATAAACATCATCAATTGATCAAAATTCGCACCCATATCATCAAAATCGAATACAAGTCTCGGCCAAGACAAATCACACGAACCAACCCAACTAACCTTAAATTCGCGTGTATAACTTGAATGGAGATCCAATGTGTTTTAGCACTTGAAATCGATAAACTAAAATGTTTTGCTAAATTGTGAGGCTGATTTCGAATGGGGAGGGGGTTGGAGGTGATCGCGGCCGATTGGGTTTAGGGTTGGTGTTTTTGTTTTATTAATATTAATTTACATATTTACCCTTTTAACCCTGTGTAATTTGTATTTTATAAAAACTAAGCTTTAAACTCTTTGTAAAGTGTTTTTAACTTCATAATATAAAGATATAAACTTATAAAATTCATTATATATCTTATCTTTATAAAAACACAAGACATACGAATAAACAGACACGTTTCCGCGTTACGCGATAAATTCTTTAATTAATTGTTTATAAGTGTGTAAACACATAAACATAACCCAATACTCACATAATCACTTAGATTCACATCAAATTAACCTTATTCATTATTATTAGGTCACCAACGTTCAACGACAACTAGTGTGTGCTCACGACACGTGTTTACAAGACTTAACGGAACTAACGGGGTTTGATAACGGAAATTTACCGGATGTCACATTATCCCCATGTTGAAAGAATTTTCGTCCCGAAAATTGCGTTACATGGTGAGAGTGTTCCATCACTGGTTTCCATCACTGGTCTACTGCATTGGCACACAGAAATCGAAATCGTGTGAGTTTTGGATGAGTTGTCACATCATCCCCATGTTGAAAGAAATTTCGTCCCGAAATTTAAATCAATACCTTCGTCTGCTGGCATCGTTCCTTCGAATAGTTGAGGGTACTTAAGCTTCATTTGATCTTCCCGTTCCCATGTGAATTCCGTCCACGTCGCGAATTCCAACGGATTTAACAATAGGTATCTTGCTTGCTTAAGTGTTTTCACCTCACGGTCCATCACCTCCACTGGTTCCTCAATAAAACGCAATTGTTCATCCACCTGAATTTCTTCTAGTGGTACGATCGTCGTTTCATCAGTTATGCACTTCTTCAAGTTTGACACGTGAAATACATCATGAATTCCACTTAGCGAATCAGGTAGGGATAATCGATACGCTACTGGACCTACTCTTTCCACAATCTCAAATGGTCCAACGTACCTCGGATTTAGTTTCCCTCGTTTACCAAACCGAACTACGCCTTTCCATGGTGAGACTTTCAACAAAACCTTGTCACCAACCTGAAACTCTAAAGGTTTCCGTCTCTTGTCAGCATAACTCTTTTGCCTGTCTCGCGCTGCAGCCATACGGTTCCGTATCTGTACAATTTTCTCAGTCGTCTCATGAATTAACTCGGGACCTGTTATCTGACTATCACCAATTTCTGCCCAGCAAACCGGTGATCGACATTTTCTCCCGTACAACGCCTCGAAAGGTGCTGCTTGTATACTAGTGTGATAACTGTTGTTATAAGAAAACTCCACCAATGGCAGGTGAATTTCCCAGTTATTCCCGAAGTCAATCACACAAGCACGTAGCATATCTTCCAACGTCTGTATAGTACGCTCACTCTGACCATCCGTCTGTGGATGATATGCAGTACTCATATCCAAACGTGTACCCAAAGATTTCTGCAATGATTGCCAGAAATGTGACGTGAAACGAGCGTCACGGTCGGAGATAATTGAGATCGGTACCCCATGTCTCGAAACATCTCCTTGAGGTACAGGCGAGTTAACTTCTCCATCTTGTCGGTTCCTTTATTGCAAGGAAATGAGCAGACTTTGTCAATCGATCCACAATAACCCATATCGTGTCACAACCAGTACTAGTCCGGGGTAGTTTAGTAATAAAGTCCATGGAGATTTGTTCCCATTTCCACATTGGAATCTCGGGTTGTTGTAATAGTCCGGATGGTTTTGATATTCCACTTTCACCTTCGAGCAGGTCAAACACTTGCTCACGTACGTAGCTACATCCGCTTTCATGTTAGGCCACCAATAGTGAGCCTTTAGGTCATGGTACATCTTGTCGGATCCAGGATGTATAGAATACTTAGATTTGTGTGCCTCGCTCATAACTAAATCTCTCAGATTCCATGAACAGGCACCCAAAGTCTATCCATGAAATACCGAATTCCATCCTCTTTCATCACTAGCTGCTTATCCATTCCCCTTAACAATTCAGAACCAATATTTTCCACCTTTAAGGCTTCCATTGTGCCTCCTTAACTTGTTCGGGCAGTTGGGTACTGATAGTAAGCTGTAAAGCTCGCACCCGTCGGGGTTTAGCTGTTTCCTTCCTGCTTAAAGCATCGGCAACTACGTTCGCCTTTCCCGGATGATACTTAATTGCGCAATCATAATCATTTAGTAGTTCCACCCAACGTCGCTGCCTCATATTCAACTCTTTTTGCTCAAAGATATGTTGAAGACTCTTGTGATCGGTGTAGATTGTGCACTTGGTACCGTACAAATAATGTCTCCAGATCTTTAAGGCAAAAACCACTGCGCCCAATTCTAAGTCATGGGTAGTATAGTTCTTCTCATGAACCTTCAGTTGTCTCGAGGCGTAGGCTATCACCTTGTCTCGTTGCATCAAGACACAACCCAATCCTTGAATGGATGCATCGCAATACACCACAAAGTCATCTGTTCCCTCTGGTAATGCTAATATTGGGGCAGTACAGAGTTTTTGTTTTAATAATTGGAAAGCTGATTCTTGACTCTCAGCCCATTTGTATGTCGTTCCTTTGTGAGTCAAGGCTGTGAGAGGTTGTGCGATCTTAGAAAATCCTTCTATGAATCGGCGGTAATATCCTGCTAATCCAAGAAATTGTCTTATCTCGCTTGGCGTTTTGGGTGTAGTCCAATTCTTTATCGCCTCAATTTTGGCAGGATCAACGTGTATTCCTTTCTCATTAACAATATGACCTAGGAATTGTACTCTCTTATCCAAAAATCACACTTTGAGAATTTAGCATACAGCTGCTCATTTTTCAACAGTTCCAAGATCATTCGTAAGTGCTCTTCATGCTCCTCCTTGGTCCTAGAGTATATCAGTATATCATCGATGAACACAATGACAAACTGATCAAGATAAGGTTTGCACACGCGGTTCATGAGGTCCATGAACACAGCAGGTGCATTAGTCAACCCAAAAGGCATGACCAAGAACTCATAATGACCATAACGAGTACGAAATGCAGTCTTGGGAATGTCTTCCTCTCGAACTCTGAGTTGATGATAACCAGATCTCAAGTCAATCTTCGAGTAATAGCTTGATCCTTGAAGCTGATCGAACAAGTCGTCGATACGAGGTAAAGGGTATCGGTTCTTGACTGTTACTTTGTTTAACTCTCGATAATCGATGCACATCCGAAATGTCCATCCTTCTTCTTAACAAAGAGTACAGGAGCTCCCAAGGTGATGTACTAGGTCGAATAAACCCTATCCAAAAGCTCCTGAAGTTGTGACGACAACTCCTGTAGTTCGTTTGGTGCTAATCGATAAGGTGCTCTAGCAATCGGAGCTGCGCCGGGAGTCAACTCAATCTGGAATTCCACTTGGCGGTGCGGTGGTAATCCAGGAAGATCTTCTGGGAACACCTCCGGAAAGTCGCGTACTACGGGAATATCCTCCATTCTCTTTTCTTCCTTTTGCTTATCGGTTACAAGTGCTAGGATAGCCACGCGGCCCTTTCGTAACAACTTTTGAGCTTTCATATACGAGATGATGCCTATCACAGCACCACTCCTATCACCTTTGACAGTAAGAATTGATCACCAACCGGGATCCGTATAATCTTCTCGTGACATATGACTTCCGCTTGCTTGCTAGAGAGCCAATCCATGCCTATCACAACATCAAAACTCCCCAGCGTACAGGCATGAGATCTATAGCGAAAGTATGACCAGCAAGTTCTATCCTACAGTCTTTAAGGATATGCGTTACATGGATTTGTTTACCGTCGGCTAATTCCACAGTGTACTTAGATTCTAAAGCAGAGGGTATATCACTTAAAAGACTACAGAATTTTAAGGACACAAAACTCCTATCGGCTCCAGTATCAAATAGTACCGTAGCAAAACACCATTAACAGGGAATCTACCAGTAACAGTTGTGGGATCATTTAGAGCCTCACCTGAGCCAATGACGAAGGCTCTCCCTTTGGCTCCATCTTTATTGCCGCCATTTCCAGTGCCATTTCCACCATTGTTATTATTATTACCATTGTTGTTGTTCCCATGATTGTTGGTGTTGTTGTTGTTGTTGTTGCCATTTCCGTTCCTTCTTAGTTGTGGGCAGTTTCGTTTGTAATGCCCTTCTTTCCCACACTCAAAACAACCCTTGGGAGTTTCTTGAGGTTGTTGTGGCCTCCTCATTAGTTCACCACGGCAATCCTTCGCAGCGTGTCCAATCTTCCACAACGTTGACACTTGAAGTTATCACACCGTCCCATGGTGGTAGTTACACCGTGGGCATTTGGGATGTCTGCCGCCGTAACCGCTGGGTCCTTGGTTATTTGGGGCAGTTTGGTTGAAATTGCGGTTATTGTCGAACCGCCGCTGCTGCTGCTGAACTGGCTGTGTGCTGTTGGGATTGTTGTTGACCGCCAGACGATGATGATGATGATTGTTGTTGCTGTTGCTGGGAACATCCCACTTCCTTTTGTTGTCGGGCACGCTCACCACAGCGCCCCGTTTGGGTAGACGCCCTTGCTCTACCGCCTGGTCAGTAAGTTTGGAGCAATCTGGATGGCCTGCTGGATCGTAGTCGGGTTAGAAGCCGTTACCATACTTTGGATTTCAGGCACCAATCCTCGTATGTAGTGCTCGATTCTCTTATGTGTCTCATTAACCATTCCTGGACACAATGTGGCCAGCTCATGAGTACGGGTGTATAAGCCTCAATTTCCGAACCCTTCATCTTGAGCTGCCAGAATTCCATCTCCAACTTTTGCACCTCATTTCGAGGACAGTACTCCTCGATCATCATATCCTTGAACTCATTCCAGGGGAGTCCATTTGCCATCGCTTGTCCAAGCATCTGGACTTGCGCGTTCCACCAAGACAGGGCAGCACCCTCCAGAAGTCCCGGTGGCATACTTTACTTGATCCGCCGGTGGACAGTTACATTTGGAGAAAACGGACTCAGTCTTCTCAAACCAGCGTACAAGCCCTACAGCTCCCTCTGTACCGCTGTAGGTGTGTGGTTTGCAGTCCATGAAGGACTTGTATGTACACACTGGTGGTCCTGTTTTAACACAACACACATTAATCAAACATCCCCTACAGTTATAAAGGATATCAGATTTGTTTTCTGTCATTGTTTACCTGCCGGCTGACCACGTGGGCAGCAGCCACTGCCGCCTGGACATGCTCATTAATTAGAGCAGCCAATTCCGCAGGAGTCATGTTAATAGCACCACCACCCTGTTCCCGGTGCCACGTCCACGTCCGCGTCCACGACCACGTCCACGTCCACGTCCACGAGCGTCCATTCTTTTCACTTTAAATTCACAATACAATAATGAGTAACATCATACACATTTAACTCATTGAAGCGTAGTAAACAGTAAATGAAAGAAATAACGTATCATCACAACCACAACATTCATAACAAAAATAATAACCAAAGTAAATAAATTGCAATAAGTCACAATGTATTTAGCAATGTCAAAATTGAAGTTTTGTCGTTCGTGTGGGGAAACAACCCTTCCCACATAGGTTTCAAAAAGAAAACACTACGTAGTCTAAGTCATATAAAGAAGTCAATCGACAATGTCTGACCCATCACTATCATCCTCCATCTCCTCCGGTTCCTCTTCCTCGGGTCCCTCCTCGGGATCCTCCTCATCCTCAGAGTCTGCGGCAGGAGCAGGAGCTATAGCAATCTGGAGTGCTGCTAGTTGAGCTTCTAATATGGCAATCCTATTATCGGCTATGGCGTCCCGCTGTTCACGAGCAGTCACGCGTCCTTGGAGTGCCATAACACCATCTTGCATATGGTGACAACCGTTCAGCGTCTTCCCGTGTTCTTCTTGAGTTCGTCCAATTGATGTCTCAGGTTGTACACCTCTTGCTGTAGTGTACAGACATCACCCGTGAGTCGTCTTACGCGATGCTGTTCAGTATCCAATGCAGCCATTAGTGTGCAGCAATCAGTTGTTCGTTAGACTGCGCCGTTCGTGGGAGTGAAAACATGGGTTGATTGGCATTGTTCCTAGTCCTTGGCTTTAGGACAGGTACGCGTTCCCTAAACATGATGTGGTCAACAAACCTAGGATAAGAACGCCAGTCACGCGGAGGGTCACGCTTCATCAACGCGAATGGTTGATCCCAGTCAATCTCCTCTCGGGGATAAGCCAGTCTGGGCCAATCGAATCCATCATCAGGTACAGGTGCGGGAGGTGGGGATTCAGATCGTGTAGGTGATTCGGGTCGTTTACCCGGAGCTCTTGAAGACGATGCCATGCTGCAGATAATGTGATGCGTATGCCAATGAGTGTACAGTCGATGGAACAAGAAACAGGTACTAACTAACTGTGTGCGGTTATAGTCTAGTGTGTATGCAACCTAGTTCCCTATAACCAATGGCTCTGATACCAATCTGTCACACCCTCAAAATCCACTTGCGGAGTTTTACCGCGAGGCGTGTGAACAAACCAGGATCACAGTCAATAGTTACTCAGAACGACTCTATATGCCATAACATAACAAATTCAACCAAAATACCAACGTTAATTAATGCGGAAGCGTTTTTGAAACAACCCAAGTCTATAAAGTATAACTTATGGCAAAACAAGTGCCAAACCAAAAGTAAACCATAATTGTTAAAATGACACATTGTCTTGAAGCATAATGTCTTAAATGAAGTGAACCGTGCAGTGCTCCTATGGCAAGCAAGTTAAGGACCTGAGAAAAGCATACTAAAATGTCAACACATAGGTTGGTGAGTTCAAGAGTTGAGTTCAATAAACATGTAAACAGTTGCGATAAATATAAGCAGTGTATGGTAATAGATAGCTAGTCTATTATCAACAAATATAATACATAGTGATTTTGCAATTGAAGCTGACTGTGATAGTTGTTGCCTCCTGTCACGACTTACCATGTCGTGACAATGATCAATAGGACAAATTGCACCCGGTTGACCTCGAGTCACACAGGTGGGGCTCGTCAGACCCAGTAGTACTACCCAAGTTTCCCCGCTATTAAATATTAACAATTCAAAAGTGTGAGGACTTTTCTCATGGTAAACAGCACTATATAATATTTTACACAACTTAAATATTAAAGCGTTCGTATAAATACCAGTATGCTATCTCCCCAAAAGAGATTAATAAAGAGTGGGGCATGAACTCACCTGATGTATGCAAAGGTACTTAGGGTTTATTTTGAGAAACGAGAGGATAGCCAACCTTCACAGGTTACCTAGATCATGTGAGTACATAAGTACGTGTAAATAAAAGACATGTGAAACCCTAATCATACCAAAACCAAAGACTCAAGCTTCCAGACAAATAGATACATTTGACCTAGTTGACCCGTTTGACCCGTTGGTGACATTATGAGTTATAATCCAATTAAAGCCAATGAGCACATACAACATACATGATAACATTCAAAAGTATCATACATATGCTATATCAACCAGGTGTATCACTTAGATCATCATACAATCAACTACTATACAAGTCATGCGAATCTAGAACATTAACATAACCATAGCTACAAAACAACTAACATGTCATACAAGGTTCAACCATTCATCACATGCCATGTGAAGCCACTCACGACTTCACATCCTAAACCCTGCCAATCCTACTAAGTAGGGGCCTCAGATCCGCACGCGTGTATAATGATCACAACCAAAATCTTTAAGCATATGCATTGCATTCACAACATCACAACAATCAATTATCAGACCCAAGCATGATGTCCTACTACTACACAACATACAATCCATACATGATTACCAATTCCAAATATCACCCATGATTATTCCAAACATGCCATACAACTAATTTAACACGTTCTATCACACTAGAATCCATCCTTGAACATAATAGCAAGTTCCTATCATCCCAACATGATCATAACATCATACTTCAATGTTTACACAAATAAAGTTTCCCTTTGGGAAAGAACATCCCAAAATCTATCAAACATCCAAAGCATACATGAATTCATCATTAATATACCAATTCAAGCTCATACTAACATCTAAGCATAATCAACCACATCCAAACATCATAATTCACCAAATCATATCCAAAAGTTACTATCTTTAGTAAAGTATGAACTATAAATGTGTTCTTGATTTCCAAGATCACAACAACAATCTAACATCTAATTATCACCATGAACACACCCATAACATCATAACATCCATAATTCAACATTTCATGCAAATAAAGTTACTATTATTAGTAACCTATGAACATCAACCCTAAATCATTGATTTCTTGCAAGATCATGATTCCTAACATTCATACAACTTATTAATCATCACACATTCATCAAACAACCATCATTCATCCATAATCATGCAATTTACGAATTAGGGTTTGCTCAAAACCAATTTCATGATCAATCCACTAAAAACATGTAATTCATCCATGATCGACGTTAACTAACATGTATTCAACCTAACTAACATATAAACATCATCAATTGATCAAAATTCAGCACCCATATCATCAAAATCGAACTACAGGTTCGGCCAAGACAAATCACACGAACCAAACCCAAACTAACCTTTAATTCGCGTGTATACTTGTGAATGGAGATCCAATTGTGTTTAGCACTTGAAATCGATTAATAAATGATGTTTGCTAAATTTTGAGGCTGATTTCGAATGGGGAGGGTGTTTGGGGTTGATCGCGGCCGATGGGTTTAGGTAGGTTTTTGGGTTTTGTTTATAAATATTAATTTACATATTTACCCTTTTAACCCTTGTAATTTGTATTTTATAAAAACTAAGCTTTAAACTCTTTGTAAAGTGTTCTTAAGTTCATAATATAAAGATATAACTTATAAAATTCATTATATATCTTATCTTTATAAAAACACAAGACATACGAATAAACAGACACGTTTCCGCGTTACGCGATAAATTCTTTAATTAATTGTTATAAATGTGTAAACACATAAACATAACCAATACTCACATAATCACTTAGATTCACATCAAATTAACATTATTCATTATTATTAGGTCACCAACGTTCAACGACAACTAGTGTGTGCTCACGACACGTGTTTACAAGACTTAACGGAACTAACGGAGTTGTTTGATAACGGAAATTTACCGGATGTCACATGAACACTGAACCACCGAGGGCAATAGCATGTTTTGTGGGACGGCCCTAGCGTAACTGGCTGGTGATATAGGTTAATCCTCTCGAGCAACCAGGAAAGCGACGTAGGGACCCTTTCTCATGCAACACTGGATGAGATCTTGAAAAGACCGTTTGTTGTCACGAGTGAATTTCAGCACGCCACCTGGAACCTCCCAGTCTGCTTAATTCCGTACGCTATGATGGCGACACATGGGGTGCAATGCAATGGTTGGAACAGGGAGCAGAGCCAGAAGAGCTTAGGGGTTGGATGGCTGAAAGAAAAAAGTGGGATGTGAGGAGCAGAGGTAAGAAGAAGCGGCATTATCTGTCTTAGATAGTAAAGGAAAACTATTTCAACTTATTATTTGATACTAGGGGTAACTTTGTAAAAATAGTAACCAACTTTTAAAAGGTCCAACTAAGTAACTCAAGTTTTAAAAGTGTTCTAATAGATCACTAATTTTCATTTTATACAAATTAAAAGTCATACACAATTTTAGCATGTTATACTTTTGGATTCAGTTAGAAATTATTTTTTCACTCTTTTGAAACTGATATAAAAACGTTGATGTGAATTCTAGGCACTTTTTATTTTTTTCATAATTAACATGTTTTTTCTATTTTTAACTATAATTTTATATATTGAAAATTGTAACTCCAATTCTTTTCCATCATTACTTTCTTGTCATAATAAAATTGGTAATGACTCGATTTGATCATTTGTAGGTCTAATTTGAGAAAAATATGCATGAGTGACTAAATTAGAACACTTTTCAAACTTGGTTACATTATGTGACATTTTCTTGTTAGGATCAGTGATCTAGTTGATTGATTAGAGAGTATTGCAGTGGAAATCAAACAATGAATTAGACAATTCACAAGAACACAATTGATATTTAATATAAAAGTAAACGGTTATAAGAGAGAGAATTTTGCGAAAGATATTTCATTCAATATGCGCTTTCATGGTAAAGAATGTCACACGTACAATTAGGTCAACATCTCTTATAAGGAGAGGTGACGTCTGCTGATGTCACTTGATAGTGACATCTAATAGAATTATTCAAGCTATGATACTTAACAAACTACTGAAGATGTCAAAACAGCTGACATCTTCTTACAAAAATACTAAGTGTTAACTCATCACAACTACTAAAAAAAAACTACTGAAACTACAACGACTGAAGAACATGCTCTTCAGTCGTTTTACAAGTTACTGAAATAGAAAAGAAAATTACTGAAAGGAAACCATCATAACAACTGACGAATGTTCTTCAGCTGTTGTAACAAACTCTAAAGGCTTCAGTACTTGTACTTGAACTTCAGCTGTTGTCATCAGCTAATGTCTTGTTGGACCAAAAGAACCAATGAGCCAAGATCAGAAAACTCTAAGTCCCACATGGTATCACAACAACTGCTGAAAGCCTCATCAGCAGTTTTCACAAGTGCTGAAGACTTCAACAGCTGAAGATCAAGTGCTGAAGACTTCAACAGCTGAAGAACTAACGTGCTGAAGCACAACAGCTGAAGAACACAAGTACTGAAGCTGAACAGCTGAAGAAACAAGTGCTGAAGCTGAAAGACCAAAGTACTGAAGTACAACAGCTGAAGAGTTTACAAGTGCTGAAGATCAACAACTGATGTACAAGTCTGAAGACAAAGACTGAAGACATCAGCTGATGATATCTACTGAAGTCATCAGCTGATGAAACATTGAAGGTCAAACTCTGAAGATCAAGTACTGAAGCGTCAGTAGTTTGTCACAATGCTGAAGAGTACTTCTTCAGTAGTTGTGATATCAGTAGTTTATATTTTTATGTTTCAGTAGTTTTGTAAAACGACTGAAGAGCTTGTTCTTTAATCGTTGTAGTTCAGTTTTATTTTGTACTTAACACTCTGATATGTTCTCAGTAGTTGTGAACATTTCAGTAGTTGGTTAAGAGTTAGTTTTTTGTATTAGATCTGCCAGTTGTCACTTCCGTGATAACAGCAGTGATTGTTGCACTCTATATAAGGAGTGACAACCTATTGTAATAGGGGGATGAATGAATGGAATGAATGATGATTTGATTAGAAATATTCTACATCTATAAACATCCTTGAAATCAGAATATATCTTCTCTCCCTATAACCTTATGCGCTCTTAATCATACAAGTATCGATGCTTGCTACAATTTGTCTAATTCTTGTTCATATTCAGCTGCTTTGAATTCTAATACATCGCTTGTGATCACTGATCCTGTCAAATGGTATATCAGAAT
>JACCIX010000869.1:0-131700 GCA_025506515.1 Flaveria trinervia
AAGACCTGTGGTTGAAGGATACACTCAAGAGGAAGGAATCGATTATACTGATGTCTTTGCACCAGTTGCAAGACTTTAGGCAGTTAGGACCTTTCTTGCTTATGCTGCATCCACGGACTTCACAGTATAGCGACTTGATGTCAAGTGTGCTTTTCTATATGGGGATATAGATAGGGAAGTCTATGTATGCCAACCTCCAGGATTTGAAGATCCACAGCACCCCAACTATGTGTGCAAATTGGATAAAGCTCTATATGGGTTGCACCAAGCACCTAGGTTGTGGTATGAGACTTTGTCTCAGTTTCTTCTGAAGAATGGCTATACTAGAGGCACCATTGATAAGACTCTCTTCATCAGAAAGTCTGGAAAGGACATTTTGCTTGTACAAGTCTATGTTGATGACATCATATTTGGTTCCTCAAATGACCAAATGTGCAAGGACTTTGAGAGCATTATTAAGAAGAAGTTTGAGATGAGCTCCATGGGAAAAATGGACTTTTTCCTTGGAATTCAGGTAAAGTAGCTGAAGGAAGGGTTCTTCATTAATCAATCTAAATATGTCTCTAACATCTTAGAAAGATTTGAAATGAAGGATGCTAGCCTGCCAAGACACCCATACCCAGAAACCATAATCTTTGTCCTGACCTCGAGGGGGAGGATATTGATCAACATCAGTATAGGGCAATTATTGGTTCTCTGATCTATCTTACAGCTAGTAGACTGATATCATGTTTGCTACTTGCATTTGTGCAAGATATCAGGCTGCTCCTAAGGTGTCTCACCTAGCTATTGTTAAGAGAATCCTCAGATACCTCAAAGGAGCACCTAAACTAGGTCTTCAGTATCACAGAAACAAGGATTTCAATCTTTATGGATACTCTGACAGTGACTATGGAGGCTGAAATATTGACAAGAAATCAACATCAGGAGGATGTCAATTTCTTGGTGGAAGGATCATCTCATGGCAATGCAAGAAACAATCATGTGTCTCTACATCAACTGCTGAAGCTGAATACATTGTTGCTGCTAGCTGTTGTGCTCAACTGCTATGGATTCAAAATCAGATGTTAGACTATGGATTCAACTTTATGAGTACTCCTATCCATATTGACAACAATAGTGCTATCTCCATTACTGAAAATCCGGTGAAGCACTCCAAGACTAAGCATATTGAAATCAGGTATCATTTCATTAGAGATATTCATGAGAAAAATCTAATCAAGTTAATCAAAGTTGATTCAAATAAACAATATGCTGATCTATTTACCAAATCTTTTGATGAACAAAGGTTTAAGTATCTCATAACAGCTAATGGGATGATAAATATTGATTAATCTGATCTCTTTTGAAAACCTTTTTAATATGTAAGTCTTGTGTCAATACAATTTAAGCCTTGTTACAAGAAATTCTCTCTGAAATTTTCTAAGTGTAAATTCCTTCCGAAGAGAAATTAACCTTCGGAAGACACTCTCATATCTTCCGAAGCAAAATTTCTCAAAGGATAACTTTCTTCTCGGAAGAATTTTTGGTCTCGGAAGAAGCGATTGATTGTATATCAGATCTACTTCCGAAACTTACAAATTCTCTTTTCGGAAGCAACTCTAACCTTCGGAAGCAAAGTTTTGGCTTCGGAAGTAAGAATTGCCTTCGGAAGACAAGTTACCTTCGGAAATGTTTTACAGTCTAAAGAGAGATTTCACTGTGTAACATAAATTTCTTGGCCCCCACACTATAAAAAGCAAAGATTTTGTTAATAATGTCGGATTATTTAACTGATTTTTAACCTTACCGCCACTGTCATTTCATCCACTAAGCCATCACATCACCTTATCCTAACCCCATTACCGCCATTCCACAATCTTTTAAATAATCTCGACTATTCAATTTCACTCTCTTACTTGCAAACTTTACAGCCCTAGAAATTTCTCTTACATAACTTTACCCAGCTCAAATCATCCCCATTCACCTTTCCAAATGGCCTTCAACCCTCAGCACAACCAAGTCGCACTTCTTGATTCTTCAAGAGATGCTGACTTCTTAGATTTCATCTCCTTTCATACCCAATCTTCTTACTACACCGCTCTGACTGTAAACCTCACACTTTACTCAAACCATATGTCTGAATTTCGGGCAAATGGTCAGATTGAAACCCTAAATGGGGTTCGTGTCATTCGATCGAGCATCTGTGGCCAGGAGTTGGTCATTTCTGAACAGATCATCAGGGAGCATCTAGAGCTTCATGATGAGGGCGCTCTAACGGAATTCCCAAAAGCAGATTTGGACAATTCTTATCTCCAAATGGGATATGGTGGAGACGTTAGCAGGTCAACTGTCTACAAATTTAACTTCTCGTACAAATGGAAGTTCCTGCTACATGTGGTCCTTCACTGCTGTCGAATAAATCTGGGGGATGGGATCCAATCCCATATGAACTTGGTGCCTTGTTCATGGGTTGGTGAAACGCCTCCGCTTCAACTATTCAAGATTTGTGCTGACTAACCTCATGGGAAATCTTAAGAAGGACATTCTTCATGTATCCCAGGTTTCTCCAGCACATAATCAACTGCGAACTGGAGCAGAGCAAGCTTGTCTGTGCAGCTGCTCTGACTGCTCCTCAAAGGAGGCCGACCATCTTCAAGACTTTGAAGAGAGTGTCCACCAAATTCACAGGAAGAGACACTGCACTTCTTCCAGGTATGACTGAGCCAACGACTCCTGGTGACATCCCTGTTTACCCCATAGGTGATGAACCCACACTAGCAACTACCCCCACAATGCCAACACTACCTTCTCCACCCATCACCATCACTTATCAGAGACGCCCCAAATGAACCCTTGTTCAATCCAAAAAGACTAGAGTGGAAACATGGGCTCCCACTCAGTTAGAGGTCTCTCCATCCTTCTCTTTTGACCTCAATTTGGGTCTTGAGTCTCCTCAGTCTCAGACCCATAAGCCCATCACCCAAGCTGAAAGCCCTCAGGGTGAGTCTCTATACTCCCCTGAGCAGCCAACAAAGGACAGCCCCACCAGAGGCTCAATGCCTGTAGACATTGACCAAAGTCCCGGGTCAGTAGGTTTACCCATCCTATCTTTCACTAACCTTCTGTTAAAACTGATGAAGAGATAACATCTCTTCATGGCAATGAAGTTGATCTACAACACCCTCTCCAAGATCAACAGATCCTGGAGGAATCCCTTTTCTCTAGCCCCCATCAGCATCCAACAACTGAGTGAGTCCCACTGATGTGGAGGGGACTCATGTAGATTCAGCTGCCACTACAGATGGTGCCTCAATGGACCTTGTGGACAGTGGTAACATTTCTCGGACTGAATCTATGGCAACCGAGCCCTTTGATGACTCTGAAAGACACATCATTGAGCATGGGAAACCAGGGTGCCAAGAAACCACATCTGGTGGTGAGGCTGAACATACTAGGTATGTTACCTCATCTCCCCGTGATTCTTCTAAAGAAGAAGAGGGAAGCATGCAACTCCACATTCAAGATCTTCTTTCTAAAGTTTCAAACTTGGAATCTTAGGTTAGGACTTTAGAGGCAAGATCTGCCACTCAACAACTTGAGATTGACAATCTCAAGGCTCAACTAGCTGAGAAACAGACAGAGAGGTTTGTTAGGCATGTACCTATTCTGGTCACCCTGACTTCTCCTCCAGCTCATCTAGCTCTCAAGATGATGTTATCAAAAAGGGGGCAAGTGTTAGACAAACACACAAGGAACCACAGAGCCGGCCTTCTACTTCAACTTCCTCTCCCATCATCTCTGCGCCTGAAACATCTCAAGTCACTCTTCAGATTGATCCAAGGATGCTCAATGATCTCTACAAACTCTTCACCAAGTTTCTGTTAAGATCTTCCTTTGAGCAGCCAAGCCATGATGCTGCAATGATCTACTTTAGAGCAGAAGAGCTTCAAAGGCTGACTGCACCTTCTACCAATATGGAAGAAGTTGGTCAACCTAAGGTCCTCATGGAACCTAAGATTCTATTGGAAGGGGAAATGGGAACTGATGGCCCAGCAACTGAAATAGTTGGGACAAAATCTGCATCTCCTTTAACTTCTGAAGCTGAAGTTAAAGTCTAGGAAGAACAAGCTGAGTCTTCTGAAGCTGAAATGGAAGCTGCGGAAGGACTGTTCAAAATGTCTGAGGAACTGATCATCATAGATGCTATCCTGGAAATGGCATCTGAAATGAGCAGTGAGGACTTTCCAATTGCACCTCCATCTCAGACACCATCTCTGACTCTCTCACAATCAGAAACCTCTCTCCAAGAACCACCACAGTCAGGATCTTCAAAGGATAAAGGAAAAAGGAAGATGACTGCAGAAGAGCTTCAGGAAGAGGAGAAGATTGAGAAACTTAAGAAGAAA
This sequence comes from Flaveria trinervia, assembly GCA_025506515.1. Taxonomy (NCBI): domain Eukaryota; kingdom Viridiplantae; phylum Streptophyta; class Magnoliopsida; order Asterales; family Asteraceae; genus Flaveria; species Flaveria trinervia. The sequence goes on from JACCIX010000869.1 coordinate 4,389, forward strand.
GGAAGACTTCAGACTTAGAAGTTGCTAGCTGCCAACACAAAAGCAGCTACTTCCAATCAGGAGGTTGTCATCAATTAAAGAGAGCAGATCATTGACCAGCTCATTGAAATGGGAGCTGCCAATGAAGAAACACTCTTGCTACCATTAGAGGAGTTGGTGAATCTAGAGAAGGCAACCAGGCTGAAACTTGAAGAAGAAGCCAGGTTGGCCATAGAGGTAAAGGAAAAGAAACAGAAGGAGGCTGAATTGCAGCTGAGGAGAGACAGGATAACTTCCTACTCTCCAGAGGCTTTGATCTTCAAGAAATCTCTCCACACAACTGGATAAATCCTCTGGCTCTATACAAAGAGCAGGATCAAATGGAGATAGAAAGGAAGAAGGCTGCAAAAAAAAAAAACCAAAAGGCCAGAGAGAAGAAAGGCTAGGGTCACTGCCTCCAAGAAGCTTACTAAGAAAGCCTGGATGAAGGACAATCTTCGGGCTCATGGCTTCTCTGGTAGGCAGGTGGATCCTATGTCTGAAAGGACACTCAATGGATTGTCAGTGAAATTAAGGCTGACATCCGGATGGGGAAAAGGAAAGAGATGTATAGAAGGGTAAAAGGATGACCTTCACTGCTTTTACCCAACCTCAACCTGAACCTTTCACCCCTAAACCCACATCGCTACCTACTACTACTCCCTCACCTCAACCACCTAAACTTCCCATATCCAACCCAAAACACTAGCCAGAACCTCTAAACCTAAACCTACCCAATTACCCTCCAAACCATCCCTTCAGCCTTCTCAACATCTCCCCTTGAGGAGTTTAAGGCAATCAAGATAAAGCTCACTAATTGCACTACTTTGAGCGAAGTCTCTTGTGTAGAACACTCCGTTAACATCACCTATGTAGATGGATCTTCAAGTTCCCTCATAAGAGACACATTCTTTGATTTTCCTAGAGGAACTTTGGACCAGACTGCAAGACTTTTAGGCCTCAATCACACTCTTTAATGAGGAAGAAAGAAGCTCAGAAGGAAACTGGTGATTCTGCTGGATACAAGATTCCTAGTCAGTCTCTTGTGCCTATAAGGAAGATAATCCAGTGGAGGTTCGATGAACCTTCTCACAACTTTGTTGTGGAAAGAGAGAATGGTGAAGTCAACAGACTCAATGCAACCTCTCTGTTACACTCCAGCAGATTCGACATTACTGAGTTAGCAGAGAAGCCATTCTCTAACCCCTCCAACTCTGAAACTACTGCACTTGTCAGAAATCATCTTAGCAGTCTTCATTTAGTTGAGCTCACTGCAAAAGCAAAGATTGAAGAAGAGTTGAAGTTTAGAAGACAGGAAGTCAAGGAAAGATCTCCCACCAAAGGTGCTGCCTTTCTACAGATGGTGGAAGGTCCTGAATTGGAACCTATAGTTTGATGGGAATATAATTACAGTTCCCATCAACTAACTCTTTTCAGAGGGCAACAACAAAGGGTACATGTTATCCAAGGTGACAGACTGGATTTTCTGTCTACCAAGGATCTGTACAAGCTTCTCAGCACCACATCAGGGAAGAACAAGGAGACAGACAAATATTTGCTCTCCTTGGTGCTAAAAGTTTTAAGAAGTTGAGATAAGTGAAGTTTTGGTAGCATCAGCCTAGGGGGAGTTTGTTGGATCAAGAAGAAGGCTAATACAACCAAAACTAGATCACTTAAGTTAAGTTGGTGCTGCATGCAAAGGCTTTCGAAGCTTATCATGGAACTTCCGAAGTTGTAGAGTTCTTCCGAGGACAAAGGGAAAGTCCAACTTTCGAAGACAGAACTCTACTTCCGAAGACAAATGCATACTTCCGAAGTTCAAGACTTAGAAGAATAAAGTAAAGACCACTTCCGAAGTATGATGAAAAGAAGAAGTCTCCAAGCCTTGGAAGAAGCAGCCTCTTCGAACTATAAAGTGGCTTCGGAGTACTTACTCTTCCGAAGCCATTAACCTTTGGAAGACACTGCTATAACCAGTGGTCACAAGTATGGTCTCTGACACTCCGCTACAGACTTCTGATACACAGCATGGCTTCTTCCTAAAGAACCATGTGTTTGACCATACTTTATCCATTATTTACCTTTTCATGATAGTACAGTTGCCATCTTTAGTTGGTGACAAAAGGTAAGTCAGGGACATGTCCTGACTACCAAATCTCAGATAAGACTTTATCCGAGATACCTTAACTATAGTCTTGTAGTATAGGCTTTAGCTAAAGGATCCCAGCTGGTATCAAAGTATATCCGGCTGTAGATAGTATTATATATAGGTTCTCCTTGTAACTCATAAAAAAAGATTATATCTGCTTGTAAGAGTCTTTGTATCTTGAGTTGAGAATCAATATATAAAAGTATCTTGAAAATTATATTTTCATGTTCTTAGTTACTTTTCATATTGTGATCAACTCTTATTGATTCTTACCGAGTGTGATTCTAGGTGAGTTTGAGATAAAACCTTTGTGTTTAAGTGACAAACACCAATCCTGCAATTGATTCTTACCCGAGTGTGATTCTAAGCAAGATGTGGTGGCATTATCAACTACAAAGTCAGAATACATCACCACTTCATTAGTAACTCAGGAAGCTGCATGGTTAAAGAATTCATTGCCGATCTAGGGGTTCCCTTCCATTCAGGCACAATTAACGAAGATTCAACTACATAAGGGATGAAGTTAAAAAGGCAAAGACATGTATTCACAAAGTTCACATGGATCAAAACATGCGGATCCACTCATGAAGCTTCTTAGAAGGCAATGCATAAAAGTCATACTTGTGTCATGGGACTTTAATATTCTAGTGACTGGATTGATCTTTATTTTTGTATTTAGATATTATGACCCTTTATTACTTGAATGAAATTTGGTATAATGATTCAACTAATATTCCTATTTTGCATGTTTAAAATCCATGAGTAAATCACTTACTCAAAATGTTCGTAGTCATTCATACTTGTCGAAACAAGTATGAAGGTAAGACTATTATGAAGTTAGATTTTTAGATATTCATATGGATGAATATAGAGCAAGGCTTGATGCCAAGTTCATAGATATTGTGGGATACAAATATCGGACTGCCTGCATCTCAAATATTACTACATGGAATCTTCTCCTGATTGATCATAAGTAATTTTGAGTAAAGGCGAGTATCATTTGGTATCCTCTACCTGAGATACATATTGGGTCTTGATATTTACCGAATATTATACTTTGACTTAGTTCATCGTTGTTCTGAAACATGGCAATACATAAGTCTGAGTTCAGGTATAATACAAGGTAATTGTGAGAGATGTATGTAGTCAAGACGGGATTTGTCTGTCTTATTCGTTGAGAGTAAGATGTCTAAGGCCTGAAAAAGTTAAATCAATGGAGAATGATCATTTTGTGTCTCTAGGATTTAACATGACATCTGTGACACAAGGATAGATGATTAATTCACCTAAAACATTTCAAGTAAGGTACTTGAAGGGGATGATGTTTGAATGGCAGTTAGTCATACGTATTAAGGGTAGTAAACTGTGTTAGGTGATATTTACTGCTTGCATCAATCTTATATGAATCTTGTGCAAGTGGGAGGTTGTTGGATCTTGTTTGCCCAAGACACATACAAGATTGATGTAGTTAGTACGTTATGATCCAAGTCGGGTCATACCCAATAACAAGCTAACAAACACCATAATATGTATTTGTTGATGGGATCATACAAATAAATATTGACACCAATTTAGAAAATGGTTTTTTTAAAATATTTTTGTAATAGAAAACATTATATGGATAATTTGTTCATGAGAACTATTTGTTTCATTATTTAAGTGAGTTAATAATAACAAATAAAAGTGTGTTATGTTATACATTAACAAAGAGTTTTTATTTTATAACATATGGGTTGAGAGTGTAATTTTTGTAAAACTTAAGTTGGGGGTGGAACCATTATGAATGGTTTTCGGCCGCTCCCCTTTTGGTGGGGTTGTGTGGAATCTTTTTGTTGTCTTGGTTGTTACAAGACTTTCCTTCCTTTCACTCTCCACTATCTTTCTCTCTCACACAGACAAGCAGTTCCTTTCCTTTCTACTTTGGCTGAAATCATTTTGCAAGCTGAAATTTGGGTTTTGGCTGGCATTTTTCAGATTTGCAAGAAGAAGGTCTTTGGGCAATTTGGTTTGTTCTACCTAACAAGTTAGTGTTTTGCTAAGGCTGGGTGTCTACAACTTGAGACTTCTATTTAGTAGGCTATACATTCAAGAAGCATCATCTTTCTTCTTCTCATCCATCCACATCATTTTGTCTTGAAAGGTATTTCAAGAACACCCTATGGTTCATTTTCATTTTGATACATCTGTTCACATACTGTTGGACCAAAAGAACCAATGAGCCAAGATCAGAAAATCTCTAAGTCCCACACGTATCACAACAACTGCTGAAAGCCTCATCAGTAGTTTGACAAGTGCTGAAGACTTCAACAGCTGAAGATCAAGTGCTGAAGACCTTAACAGCTGAAGAACCAAGTGCTGAAGTACAACAGCTGAAGAACACAAGTGCTGAAGCTGAAAGACCAAAGTACTGAAGTACAACAGCTGAAGAGTTCACAAGTGCTGAAGATCACAACTGATGTACAAAGTCTGAAGACAAAGACTGAAGACATCAGCTGATGATATCTACTGAAGTCATCAGCTGATGAAACACCTGAAGGTCAAAGTCTGAAGATCAAGTACTGAAGCCTCAGTAGTTTGTCACAACTGCTGAAGAGTACTTCTTCAGTAGTTGTGATATCAGTAGTTTTATTTTCTATGTTTCAGTAGTTTTGTAAAACGACTGAAGAGCTTGTTCTTCAGTCGTTGTAGTTTCAGTAGTTTTATATTTTGTACTTAACTTGCTGATATGTTCTCAGTAGTTGTGAACATTTCAGTAGTTTGTTAAGAATTAGTTATTTCTGTTTTGATCTGCCAGTTGTCACTTTCCGTGATAACAGCAGTGACTGTTGCACTCTATATAAGGAGTGACAACCTATTGTAATCACGGAGTGAAATGAGTAATGAATGGAATGATTGATTGATTCGATTAGAAATATTCTACATCTATAAACATTCCTAGAAATCAGAAATTCATATTCTCTCCCTATAACTGTATGCGATCTTAATGCTCACAAATATCGTTGGCTTGCTACAATTTGTCTAATTCGTGTTTGTATTCCGCTGCTTTATATTCTGATACATCAAACTTGTGATCACTGATCCTGTCAAATGGTATCAGAGCAGGTTAATCATTGATCGATCTAATAATTGATCATTGAAACTGCTATTCAAGATCCAAGTTTGATTGAATTAGCTTTTGTTTTGCAAGAAACGGTTATAGAGATTGAATTTTCTGTATTTCTGCTCATTCATCCTGAGATCTTTTTCTTGGTTCTCATTGAGTTTGTTGTGGTTTGTCTAAAACTTTTTAAAACTTGAACTAAACTTTTTTGAACTGAAAATGACCACTCCCTTCAATGATCCTCACAATACTGGTTCCTCAACCAAGCCTCCTATGCTGGTTAGGAATGAGTATAACATATGGCAAAGACGTATGCTCCATCACCTGTCTGTTAACAGCGCAGGGTGTTGGACATCAGTGGTACATGGTCCACACAAGCCTATGGTGAATAACCCGGAAACCAATCAAATGGTTCCGAAGAGGAGGGAGCAATACTCAGATGAGGATAAAATTGCTTGAGATTGATGCAAAAGCCCATGGAATTCTGGCCATGGCTTTGCCCAATGAAATCTATTCTGGGCTAATGCATCATGAAACTGTCCATGACCTCTGGATTGCTTTGAAGAACAATTTGGAGGAACAGATGAGGTCTTGGCAAATAATAGAGAAATTCTTGCCCAACAATATGAGACATTCTCTCATAGAAAGGGTAGACACTGACTCAACAATATGAGCGGTTTTCTTGTTTGATCTCTGAACTAAAAATGGTCAAACTTGAATACACCAATATTCAGATGAATAACAGATTTCTGAGATCACTGCCTGAGAGATGGGACACATATACTATTGTCCTACGCTCCAGTGCAAGTTTGGACAAACTATCTCTCACCCAACTCCATGGGAATTGCTCACTTTTGAGAGAGAGATAGAACAGAAGAGAAAGCTGTCTTCATCTGGAAAGCTCACTGAAGACTTTATACAGGCAACACTGCCTTGGTGGGTCATGAGTCAGAATATGCTTCATCTGAATGCCAGTATGATGAGCATATTAATTTCTCTTCGAGCACTTCTAATTCTGCATTTGTAAGTGTTGATGTGTCAGTTCACTGGATGTAATAATGACAAAGTTATGTTTCATTATGGATATTTTGAGCCAAATGGCCTTGATAAATATCAGATCTCAGAAGTTCTACAAAAGAACTGGAAGAAAATTCCCAGGACTCTCTGGCAAAACCAAAGTTGGTTTTGACAAGAGCAAGTTGAGGTGTCACAAATGCCAACGGCTTGGACACTTTGCAAGAGAGTGTAGATCAACTGGATCTAACTCTACTGCACCCTTTGTGACTTTTCCTGGCAATAGTCAACAACACAGAGGGCAACATCCTGTCACATCTAGTCATCATCCTCAACAACAATCTCCGGCATATTTTGTTCCTCAGGGCCAAATGCCATATCAGTACCCTGGTTATTACATGCCACAGTCAAATCAAGTTCAAGTTCCTATGACACCACAACCTCATGCATTACCAGAACCTCAGCCTTCCCTATCTCATCAACAACCTTCATCTCAACAACACAGCTTCTTCACCCCAGGAGTTTTGACTGGAGCAGTTTACCAGATGACTTGTCTGGTCATGATCAACTGTTCTCAGGTGCTGGTCAACATGGTGGTGACAGTCCCTTTGGGAATCTAGCTCTTATGGCTTTGGAGTCTGCTGATACTTCATCTTCCAATGCCTCTACACCTCAGGTATCACAGGTATCCTCTGAGGCAAAAGCCAAATTATGTTCTGAACAATGCATAGCAGCATTTGCTTCCATTAGAGAAGCAAATGTAGCTTTAATTAATAAGAACATTGAGCTAGAACAAATAATTTCCAAAAACAAAGCTGAGTTTGAGTTTGTGCTCAAAGATAAAAATGATGAGGTTTATAAACTGAATTGCAAAATAATTGATGATAAGGCTAGAGAAGATGTACTTCTAGAGAAGTACAAAGATCTCAAAGAAACCCTTGCAGTTACCCAGGTCGAGTGTGATAGATGGGTACAATCATGCAAAGGTTTTGAAATGCTTCTTAGTAAGCAATCTGCTTCAAATGTGAAGTTTGGCATTGGCTATAATCACACTGCTCCACCTACAGATTTTACCCCGAGAGCAGAGGTAGAATCTGATGGTGAGAGTGATAACCAATCCATCAAATCATGTGATCTACCTTCTGATACAGCACAATCAGAAGTAGCAGTCAGCATCAAGTCCTCCTTGAACCTATCAGCTGATGTTGATGGTCCAAATGCTGACATTCACATGATCAATAAGTTGATCAACTCAGGAGTTAATCCTGAAGGTCCTGAAAGGACTGGAGAGCAGGATTTAACACCTGAAGTTCAAACTTCAACTGCTGTCAGCACTGAAGAGAAGAAAACTGGCAGTAGAAAGAGTTTGAAGACTACTAAAGAGGATGTCAAGAAAGCAACCAATGCTTCCAAAGCATTGAAGAACAAGTCTTCTGTTGCTTCACCATCTTTAGTTGATGATCAACCTAAGATGAAGAAGAAACCATGTGAAATATGTGGTTTGTTCAATCATCTTACAGATGATTGTTGGTACAAAAGAGGTTCCAAACTCAAACAAAAGAAGAAATAATAAGAAAATGGTAAAAATGAAAAATGAGTTTGAGACCACATTGTATCAGCAACATCAAATCCTGTAACCCTTAAGTCCTTAAAGCAATTCAAAAAGGAAGGATTAAACAGGTGACAGCTGAGGGTGCTCAAAAGAAGAAGTGCAACATAGGACCTTATCTAACTCCACTAGCAATGTGTCTGATGAGCTGAAAGCTTTATCACAAAATCAGACACAGCTGGTGATGATGGTACAACATCTGTTGGGTAGAGTTAACCAACTAGATTCTCCTATGTTGAAACCACAGAAAAGGAGGTCTAAGCCAAAGGACTCCTCTTCTACACCATCTTCCTCTTCTCAGGCTGTTGTTACAAATAAACATGTTAGTTTACCATCTATTGATGAGACCAGGCCCAAAACCAAAAAGGTTTGGGTCTCTAAAACTAACTGATTGTTTATTATTGCAGGGTTCTTCACATGCCAAAGTAGCATCTGGTATGTAGACAGTGGGGGATCTATGCACATGACTGGGAACATCTCTCTTCTTCATGACTACTCTCAAGGAAGAAGGGATTTGTCTCTTTTGGCAATGATGCTAGGGGTTACATCATCGGTAAGGGCTTTGTCTCCAATGGAGAAATCAAATTTGATGATGTTAATCATGTGGAAAATCTCAAGTACAACCTCTTGAGTGTCAGTCAAATGTGTGATAAAGGCCATGTTGCCCTTTTCACAAGTCAAAACTGTAGGATTCTGTCATCCAAAGTTTTGCACTTGATTGACAAGGTGTTGGATGATCACACTCTCCTGAAAGCCAACAGGACAGGAAGAGTGTATGCCTTAGATCTCTCTAAGAAGATAGATCTCAAAGGCAATCCTTGCCTATTTTCCAAAGCCTCTTTTCAAGAATCTGAACTGTGGCACAGGAGGCTTGGTCATGTCATCTCAAAAACATGAATCAGCTTAGCCACAATAGTTTAGTCAGAGGCTTACCAATAAAGGAGTTCCACTGTGATGAAACATGCACTGCTTGTTTAAAAGGAAAACAGCACAAGGTCTCATTTCCTCCTATTGAAGTGTCCAAGTCCACTGCCTGCTTGCAATTACTGCATATGGATCTATTTGGTCCTGTGAGAGTAATGAGCATGGCAAAGAAGAAATACTGTCTGGTAATTGTGGATGATTACTCCAGATTTGCATGGACTTTCTTTCTACATTCAAAGGATGAGGCTGCTCAGAAGATTATTCACTTTGTGCTGTACATTGAGAAGCAGTATTCCCTTCCAGTCAAGTGTATTAGGAGTGATAATGGAACTGAGTTCAGAAATCATACACTTGATGACTTCTATCTTTCAAAGGGAATCAAAAGGCAGTTCAGCATTCCAGGACTCCAGAACAAAATGGAGTAGTGGAGAGAAAGAACAGGACCCTCATTGAAGCTGCAAGGTCCATGCTGGCTGACTCAGGTTTGCCATTGACCTTTTGGGCCGAAGCTGTCAACACAGCTTGTTATGTGCAAAATAGAGTTTTAGTAAATCAGAGGTTGATGAAGACTCCATATGAAGTTCTCCATCATTTGGCTCCTCTGATTTCATTTTTCAAAGCATTTGGGTGTCCCTGTTTTATTCTCAACACAAAGGATCAACTCCACAAATTTGATCCTAAGGTGGATGCAGGATACTTTGTTGGTTATTCATCTACTTGCAAGGCATACAGAGTCTTCAACTGCAGAACAAAGATGTTGAAGAACTCTACATGTTAAGTTTATGAATCTCCAAAGGACAAGATTCCATAAAGTCCTGTGGAGTTATTTGATTTGACATACTGCAATATGTTCCCTATCAAACTCCTGCTGTTGCTCCTGTCAACAGTTCACCACCTGGTGGTACTGCTGATGATGATGATGATTGCAGTACTCACCTCTTTAGGTTTAGTGATCAGCTGCCTGACTCAACTAGACCTGATGTTCCTGTAGCGCCAGTAGCACCATCCACAACAAATGCTGATGAGATTTCTTCGAATTCAACTTCCTTTGAATTACCATCCACTGATTGGTTTCAAGGAAATGATTCACCATCACCATCTGTTGCTGCTGAACCGGCTACAAACACTTGCACAGATCTCATTGTGTATCAAGATCTGAAGAATCACCCTATGTCTCAAATCATTGGTGATATCACTGCTGGAGTATCAACAAGAAGTCAATTGTCAAATTTCTGCTGCTATGCTCTCTTCATCAGTCAGAAGAGCCAAAGAATTATCACATTGCTTTAAAGGACAATGGATGGGTTGATGCCATGCAGCTTGAGCTTCTTCAGTTCAAGAAACAGCAAGTGTGGGAACTGGTTCCTCTACCTCCAGGTAAGTGTGCAATAGGCACTAAAGGGTGTTTAGGAACAAAACTGATGAAAATGGGCTTATTGTTAAGAACAAGGCCAGACTGGTTGTTCAGGGGTTTGCACAAGAAGAAGGTATTGATTATGATGAAACCTTTGCCCCTGTAGCCAGACTGGAAGCAATTCGATTGTTTTTAGCTTATGCTGCTTATCAAAAACTTAAAGTCTTTCAAATGGATGTCAAAAGTGCATTTTTGTATGGAAAAGTTAAAGAAGAGGTTTATGTATGTCAACCTCCAGGCTTTGAGGACAATAAACATCCTAATTGGGTGTATAAGCTTGATAAAGCTCTTTATGGGTTAAAACAAGCTCCCAGAGCCTGGTATGAGACATTATCAAACTTTCTTCTAGAAAACAATTTCACTAGAGGCTCCATAGACAAGACTTTATTTATTAAGAAAGCTGGGCAGCATAATCTACTTGTTCAATTTATGTAGATGATCATTTTTTTGCATCCTCTGATCCAAAGTTTGTGATGCCTTTACAAAGTTGATGCAACAAAGTTTGAAATGAGTGCCATGGGAGAATTACAGTTCTTTCTGGGGTTGCAAATCAAACAAAAGGCTGATGGAATTTTTATTCATCAATCCAAATATACAAAAGATCTTTTGCAAAAGTTTGATTTACACAACTGTAAGCCCTGTTCTACTCCCATGAGCAGCACCACACAACTGGACTCAGATCAGAAAGGTAAAGTGTTGATGAAACACTTTACAGATGTATGATTGGGTCCTTGATGTATTAAACAGCTTCTAGACCAGATATTATGTTTGCTACATGTGTTTGTGCTAGATTTCAGGCTGCACCTAAAGAGTCTCATCTGATTGCAGTCAAGAGGATCTTTAGATATCTGCAAGGCACTCCATCTCTAGGTTTATGGTATTCTACCAGACATTCTGGTAAATTAGTTGCTTTTCTGACAGTGACTATGCAGGGTGTAAGTTGACCAGGAAATCAACTTCTGGTGGATGTCAATTCCTAGGCAACTGCTTGATTTCTTGGCAGAGCAAGAAACAGACCTCAGTTGCTACATCCACTGCGGAAGCAGAGTACATTGCTGCTGCAAGCTGTACATCTCAGGTACTCTGGCTTCAAAACCAACTTTTGGATTATGGCATTACAGAGACTAAGACTCCATTGTTAATGGATAGTGCTTCAGCTCTTTGCATTGTCAAAAATCCAGTCCAGCTCTCTAGGACCAAATAATAGAGATCAGACATCATTTTATAAGGGATTGTTTTGAAAAAGTCTGATTGATCCTAAGTTTGTGCCTAGTGCTGATGAGCTTGCAGACATTTTTACTAAGCCTTTGGATAGTTCAACTTTCAAAACCTGGTGTTAAGGCTTGGTATGCTGCAGCTAGAATAGGTGACAACTACTGATGATCTCAGTAATTCATACTGATGATCATGAGTGCCTGTCACATATAAGTACTGATGAGCTCTTTTAACCTCAGTATTTTTAACTACTGAAGGCTAAATGTCTCACAAGTACTGAAGTACTTCATCTGCTCTAAACTACTGAAGTAGTTACAACTACTGATGCAGTCATAACTACTGCAATCAGTAAAAACAGATAAGTACTGATGTCCTATGAAACAACTGAAATCAGCCATAAAGACTGATGAATGTGTTGAGGATAGTTTGAAACAGCTGAAAAGCTAAGAATTGACGAAAACCTGAAGAGAACTTTCTCTTCAGTCGTTTGTACAACTGCTGTTTCATTTTAAACAACTGAAGCAAAACCACGTCTTCAGCAGTTTTATAACTACTGATGACCAATACCAAGTCTTCAGTTGTTACAACAGCTGATGACAAAACCACTGTCTTCAGTAGTTTCATAACTACTGATGACAACACCATGTCCTCAGTTGTTTCAATCATCTGAAGTCAAAAACACGGGCTTCAGTAGTTTTCTAAACTACTGATGCCTAACACCACGACTTCAGCTGTTTCAACGTCTGAAAGGATAATACCATGTCAACGGTCGTTTCAACTACTGATGACTAACACCACATCCTTTGTCGTTTCTTCCTCACCCGTACCCTATAAATACCCTTAACCTGAGCTCTCCATGCTTCATCTTCTTCAAACCTAACGTTCCTCTCCAAAACTTCCATGGCGTCTATGCAAATTAAACCGCGACACAACTGTGTTGCCTACCTCACAAAATCGCCGATCTGGACTAAGTTCGATGCTGCTATCGATCTTATGGTTCAGTCCCAATACAACAAGGCATTCCTTCTGAACCCGTTTTACATGCCGAATCCTTGAACCAATTTTTGATAAACGTTACTGTTACAACTGAGGAGAGCAACACACGATCCCTCCGGTCAGTAGTCAACAACAAAGAAGTAGTGATTACTCCTGCAACAATCCGTAAAATTCTTCAACTGAGTGATGCTACCTCCAAATCCAATGTCCCCACCAACCCACCAAAAGAAACCCAAAATGGCTACTCAGGGAATTGAGTCCCCTGAGGATGCTCCTGCACCACAAACGCATGATATATCACTAGTCCTAACCCCCTAGTGGATACAATGACTCTCCAGCCACAGCCGCTCAGGCTTCCTCTCAACAGGAGCCGCAGCAAAACCCAAGGGGCACCTACTTATCTGGGATCTCACTCACTGAGGAGATTGCCATTGAAGAGCACCATCCACCCAGGTGCACACTGCTTCTAACCCCTTACCCAAACAACCCACCCTCACAGCCCAACTTTAATAGTTGCACAAGTGCTGACTCAATTGCACTCCTCACCCCCTCCCCAGAACCACTTACTACTGGGAATTCCTCTACAATTGAGGGGGAGGAACACAGTGCACCTGAACCCCCAGCACAGGGGTTTCCCAATTCTATCTCCTGGTGTAGACAAGGAGCTTAGAATATCTAGTGAGGCTGCCACCTCCTCTGACTTAGCACATGACCAGAGTGAGGCTGGTAACATTGCTAAGACCTCTCTAGAGGCAACAGCTGATGATGGACATTGTCCTGAGGCTGGAAGTCCCCAGTACCAAGCACAAGGGGCACATGCACCAACTGGTCTACACCCAGTGCATGTAAATCCTGCTCTAAGCAGGAGGTCAGGTGATTCAGTATCAACTGATGATGACCTGAGCTTCTTCTATGATGTAGTTGCTCAAAATACCATTCTAGAGGATGAGGTTAGCAGACTCAAAGAGCTGCTGGCCAAGATGTCTCAGGATGCAAGTCCATCTGCCACCATCATACACCCCAGATGGCACCTTCCTTGAAGGTTTCCCAACACAGCGCCACCCCAAAATCAACCACCTGCCTCTGCTTCAGGCCCTACTTCTCAGGAACAGAACCCTCCTGAGCAAATAGGTGCTGTACTCCAAAATTCCCTCCCTCTCATCACCCCCATAATCACTGATATAGTGATCAAAGCCTTGATGAGAGGCTTTTCTCAACATTACAGCCCTGGTTGATGCTGCTGTCCAAAAGACTCTTTCTGCGGTACCAACCCCTTCCTCCAATGCAACCAAAAAGGGGGAGAGTACTGCAGTGAAAGAAAGAAAGAGGAAAAGATCTGAGGAAAAGGAAGAGGAGGAAAAAGAAAAGCAACCTCTGCTCACGTACAAGCGAAAGAGAAGTGCTGATGATCACACTGCTGAAGACAAATCTTGGAGGAGCTGGTCAAAGAAGCTGACACCACACACAGCCGCTCCATGGATAAAATAATTGAACAACTATTCAGGCAGGGGTTTGACACAGCCACACTGGATAGTGAGATCAGAAGGTTAGAAGTACAAGAGATACAAACCCGATGGGCAGGGTATGATGCTCTTGAGAAAGAGAGGTTGGAAATAATGATCCGCTTTATTGCAAAATACTTGGGAAGATCATTAATGGAGATCCGCGCATGGTCCAGGGATAGCATTCTGGCTATAGCCACCAGAATCTGTCTGTCTGAGCAATTCAACAAAGGGATTATTGTGGAAGCCCTGATGAGGCTGGGGCTGGCAAAAGGTTAGAGATGGCTAAACTCACAAAGGCGAAATTAACTACAAGGATGCTAGATCAACCTTCCCTTCCACCCACTCAAACAGATCCTATCCCTCAAATCTCCCAACCAACCTCTAAGCCAAAATCCAAACATCCTCTTTCTTCAAAACCAATCCCTTCACCAACCCAACCATCATCCAGTGATGTACCCCGAAGGAGGAGAAGGGTGCTGAGGATGGAAGAAGAAGAAGAAGAAAAGGATGAAGATGATAGTCTGCCACTCTCTGCTGCTCTGAAGCTACCAAAACCCCGAAGTCAATCCATGATCACACCTGACTCTCAAAGGGAAATGGTCAGAGTCAAGATAGAAGAAGAAGAACAGCAGAAACAGCACGATGAGCAACTGTTGAAGATGGTTGACAAGGAATTTCCTCAGTCATCATCTATTCAAGCCATGAAAGGGCATGCTCAAAGGCTGTACACTCTCAGGCACACCTTTCAGTATCAGAAGGAGAGAGTGAGAGTATGGCCAGACCCCAGGGTGAGTTCTAGAATCCATAAAAGAACTATCCCACACAGATACAACGGCCAGTACGAAAAACAATAGAATCTACCATCATGTTGGCCGTTGTAGTCTCACCTTGGGAAATCATTGATGAATTCAAGAAAGCTCACCAAGCAAAGAAGACACCTCAAGCCTTACTAGAAAACAAGATGATTAAGAAGGGGTTGTTATATAAAAATCTTGAAGACATCCAAAAGATGAGCTCCAGTTACTCCTTGAAGCAACCATCCTGATGATTTGTATATAGGGAGGTAACTACGGTGGAGCTGAAAAATGGCAGGACCATGAAGTACTTATCAGAGTACTATGGTCCAGAGTTCTTCTTCGAAGGAGGAGCTGAAGAACTCTCTCAAGAGGAACAAATTGTTCTCCTTGAGGCCTATGTTCGTGAGTCATACAGACTCATTATGGGGAAGTAAATCTCATGAATGGGATAACAACTCTGTGTCCAGTTCCCCAAAACAGAGTTCCCATTCATACTCTGCCAAACAAATATTTGAGATTTCTTCCCAGGCCGAGCATACATGGGTCATCTTCTCTACTGATCAAGAAGGAAAAAGACCAACATTTTGGCCATCAATAAGTGGGAGTATAAATAAGTTAGAGGTTTTGGCTGCATTGGTTCAGGGGGAGTTTGTTGGACCAAAAGAACCATGAGCCAAGATCAGAAAACTCTAAGTCCCACACGGTATCACAACAACTGCTGAAAGCCTCATCAGTAGTTTGACAAGTGCTGAAGACTTCAACAGCTGAAGATCAAGTGCTGAAGACCTTAACAGCTGAAGAACCAAAGTGCTGAAGTACAACAGCTGAAGAACACAAGTGCTGAAGCTGAAAGACCAAAGTACTGAAGAAAAACAGCTGAAGAGTTCACAAGTGCTGAAGATCAACAACTGATGTACAAGTCTGAAGACAAAGACTGAAGACATCAGCTGATGATATCTACTGAAGTCATCAGCTGATGAAACACCTGAAGGTCAAAGTCTGAAGATCAAGTACTGAAGCCTCAGTAGTTGTCACAACTGCTGAAGAGTACTTCTTCAGTAGTTGTGATATCAGTAGTTTTATTTTTCTATGTTTCATAGTTTTGTAAAACGACTGAAGAGCTTGTTCTTCAGTCGTTGTAGTTTCAGTAGTTTTATATTTTGTACTTAACTTGCTGATATGTTCTCAGTAGTTGTGAACTTTCAGTAGTTTGTAGGAATTAGTTATTTCTGTATTTGATCTGCCAGTTGTCACTTTCCGTGATAACAGCAGTGACTGTTGCACTATATAAGGAGTGACAACCTATTGTAATCACGGAGTGAAATGAGTAATTGAATGGAATGATTGATTGATTCGATTAGAAATATTCTACATCTATAAACATTCCTAGAAATCAGAAATTCATATTCTCTCCTATAACTGTACGCGATCTTAATGCTCACAAATATCGTTGGCTTGCTACAATTTGTCTAATTCGTGTTTGTATTCCGCTGCTTTATATTCTGATACGTCAACTTGTGATCACTGATCCTGTCACATACATTTGATCCTTGTTCTTGGGTTTTGTTTTGGGTTAAAATGGTTCATATATTTCAGATTGTTTAACACCTTTAATCACTTATATCTGCTGCATTTTTTAAGTTTAAATAGTTAAACTTACTTTGATAAACATGTAACAAAACCAACACTTCTGCCTCGGGTACATCAGGGTCAAGATAACTGTTGACATTATGGAGCTTGCTCCACGAGATTTGCCATGTACCTTGCATTAGAGGCATATAAATTAGTAAGATTGATAATACTCAACAGATTGTCGTACATGCATCAAATGAAGTTTCTCATTTTGACTTTTATGGTCAAAATGGAATGCTTATAGGTACTGTTCCATAGGACTTAACATATACTTGATGTTATCGTAAATAATCATGTTAGTTATTATACTTACTTGAAGTGGTCATTTTAGTTGTTTTTAACCCATCTTAACTCTTAGAATCAAGATTTGTTTCCCATTTTCATCTTTCGTTATGCTTTGTTCATGCGATGAACAGATGGTATGAAAATCATGGTAAAATCACTTGTTTGTTGTTTTCTTCTTAGTTTACTTTTTCATTGAGTCGAAAATCATCATAATGTCTTAATCCAAGTTTGATTTTAAATCACCATTTTGACCTAGGGTCTAAGTTGTAACACCCAGTTAATTTTTTTTAAGTCAAGAAAGAAGAATAAAGTGAAGAAAAAGAAAGAAAAGATGTTTCATCCAAGTTAAGGGTAAAAAGTGTCCGAAAGAACAAAATGTTTGAAAAGTGCATGTAAAAGGTGGTATGGCGGCCGATATGTCACACACATCACCAAATTGTCAGATATTTTAGAGAGAGAAGGAAAGAGAGTAGAAAACTCTCGTTTTAAGTAAGAACCAGAAAGAATTCGAATTCAAGGTAAGAATTCATGGTTTTATGATGTCCTTGACCGGTCTATCCTCGGATTTATGCTTATGTGTGTTTGTATGAGTTTGGATATTTTTTAGTGGGTTTCTAGGCGATTGAATTCAACTTGCAAACAAGTTTGGAAGAAGCCATACTCAAGAGCTGCAAAGGTGACTTCTAGAACCCCTCTTTTTACATGTTTTACTAATTTTAGGGCTGGAAATACATGAATGTAATTTTTTATAAAACTGGGTTTTAAACCCATATGTATAAATGTATGTATGCTGTGTTTACGATGTGATGTTTGACTATGTGCATGCTTGTTGTTGTTATGGTTGTGTTTCTAAGGCTTAGAATATGAGATTTAAGCTTAGAACATGTTAGATGGTACTTGGGAGCTAAGATCTGATGTTTAGGGCTCATATGTTTAACTTTTAGAATCTGCCTAAGTATGCAGAAGTCAATGCGGATGAGTATTGACTAAGTTGGGAAATGCGGATGACAAATGCGAATAAGGAATGTGGATGACAAATGCGGATAAGGAAATGCGGATGAGCATTGACTACGTATGTGAAATGCAGATGAGCATTGACAAATGCGGATGAGTAAGGCCAATGCGGTTGAGAAAGTGAACAAATGCGGATGACAAATGCGGATGAAGTATGGGAAATGCGGATGAACAAAAACAAATGTGGATGAAGTATGGGAATGTGGATGAACAAACACAAATGCGGATGAACAAAAAGGGCAATGCGGATGAACACTTAGAATATTTTCTAACTTCTTGGAAAAGTGAATGTAGGCTTTGACTTGGGAGATTCCTGGGGGCTATGTAAGTTGACTTTTGAGGTCATAGATGTTATGATGGGCATGTTATGATGTATGATTGATGCTTATGCATGATGATGATGTATGATGTTGTATGATTATGCATGATGTAGTTTATGTATGTATGATGCCCTACATGATGATGTTGACTATTATGTTTATGTTCCTTGTGATGTATGATTATTTTCCATGGCTTTACGTTGAACGTTAATGAATGAAATGAAAGTATTATGTAACATAAAGTGGAAGATAATGAAAAGAGGAACATGATAAATGAATGCATGCATTAATAAACGATGGAAGGTAATGTAAGTCTTGCAAGCCTTGTATGTCGGGACACGCCCCAATGTAGGGTGTTAGCCCAACGGTGTGCGGATTAGCTACCCCAGAAGGATGCACATCGGGGTCTTCTTTGTGATTGACCATTTGTATGGAACCATTGTTTCTTATCTTCGGTACTGTGGCCAGGCTGTTGTGCGCCATGACGGAAGGTCTATGATAGACTTCGGCCCAGTATTAGCTTTATGCATGACAAAAGGGTATAGCACATGACAATGGTACCCCTGATTTACCTTTGGTACTGTGCCAGGCTGTTGTGTGCCATGACGGAAGGTCTATGATAGACTTCGGCCTAGTACCAAGTTATGCATGACAGAAGGGTAAAATTCATGGTGGTGATGGAATGAAAAGATGTAATGATGAACGTACGAATGAAAGTATGAAAGTTATGTATGAAATGATTGATAAGATGTACGATGAATGAAAGAAAGTTAACGAACGAATGATGAAGATAATATGATATTATCTATGTGTACGTATGATGGTGATCACATGTTAAAGTAAAGAACGATTTAATGAATGTAAAGTATGTTTTATGTTAAACTAGAACTCACTCAGCAACGCTGACTTTTTATGCATTTTCTAGTTGGCAGGTGAGCATTGCTGAGGATGGCGCGGGGCAGCTACTTGGCATTTGGATGGCATTCTTTTGTTAATGTTTTTGCATTGTAATGCGCATAAATGAAATTGTGTAACGAATGTTGTTTTATTTTTGTAAAAGCATTTATAATGAAAAAGTTATTTTAATGTTCCGCTACAATTATGAAGGTTAAATGTATTTATATGTTTTATGAGCGATGATTGGCCAGTTGTACGCGTCCCAGGAACGAGGCCTTACATAAGTTCATTATAGGTTCAACAAGTCTGACATTTTAGGTCATAAATTTCAAAGATTATCACCTTTTGTTTGATACTACAGTTGTAGAGAATCAAAACAGAGGACAATGAATGTAAGAAGGAAGTAGAACACAGGTTTGATGATGAAGATGATGAGTGATGAAGAACAGTGAATTTCGCTCATCGCACTATGAAGTCTCTCAATTTTGAAAAGTATTAAATGACCTTTTGAAATGGCTTTAAAAGGTCAATTAATATCTTCTACAAAAATTATAAGTTTCCGAACAAATGCGGTCGATTTTTATATCACTGTAGCAAATGCAGATGGGTTTTGTTCATCAGCATTTGTGTACTGTTACAAATGCGGAAGAGTAAAAACTTAACAGCATTTGTTCACTATACAAATGCGGTTAAACAAAGTTAGTCGGCATTTGTTACTGTTACAAATGCGGCTGAACAAAGTTTGTCAGCATTTGTGTACTATTACAAATGCGGTGAACAAAGTTAGTCGGTATTTGTGTACTGTTACAATGAGGCTGAACAAAGTTAGTCAGCATTTGTTTACTATAACAAATGTGGTAGAGTAAAATTCTTTATCCATATTTATTTCAACAAATACAGCTGCAAATGAAGATGTCCACTTATTGACTTTCATCATGATGACAGAAAGATTAAGAACTTTGTTTATTCATTTTGATACACATGAACTGTTGATGTCAACCACATTAAAGAAATGCAGATGAGTAAAAAGAAGCAGCTTTGCAAATGTCTTCTGCATTAACAATGCGGCACAACACTTTTGTCCGCATATGCTTTTAACTAAACATGCATGTATTTTTGACACAAATGTGGTAGAGTTGTCTTAGTCTGCATTGGTTCCACTTGGTTTTAAATGACATGACCTAAGTCAAAACTTATTGTTTTTGCAAAGATATTATCTTTTTTATTTTTTCTTGTTATGACGAACTGTCTATGATTGACTTGTGTCTTATGAAGTTGTTAGGGTTGTCAATTATTACTTGGATGACTTGTATATCAGTGATGATACAAGTTACCCATTGATTGACTAATCTTGGACTTCTTATGCTTTCATGAATCAGCATAAGTTGAGGTACAATAGTATAACTTCTGCACCAACACAGATAATTTCTTTTTTATTTGTTTGAAGTTTTAAGAAAGTAAATATCTATACAAACTGATCAAAATGTCAAATTACTCCCCCTAAAGTTTATATCCATTCCTAGATAGAAACTTTAAGATTTAAAACTTTTGAATATGAATTATTATTTTTTTCTGATTTAAGAATGAAGAGAAGTATACCTTTTTGTAATAAAATGGACATGTTTATGAACTTATTGATTGAAGGTATGTTTGTCCTCTTAACTCATACCTGGTTAATATTTTAATGAATGTGATATTTATCATGTTTTTGTTTGTATGATTATTCAACATGTACCTCACACACAAAAGCATGGAATGATCAACCATCCTCATGTAATGTATAGTAGAACTATTTCACAACTTGATTTACCAGGTCACTTAAGTTATGAGATCTCATTTTCACTGATCCTCATTGGGATTCTTTTACTTTGATCCTTTTCATGATGATCCACATTGGATTCTTTTCATTTCACTTTAGAAGGTGATCCATGATTGGATATTTTGCTCATTCACAAGTAATGTATGTTATTGTAGATTCATCCAATTTGGATGTGTTCCTCATTGGGAATCTTTTGAATCAATACATCTACACTATGTGCTTGTTTCTTTAGGTCTTTGCTTAGCAAAATAGAGATGAAACTTGATGTAGGTGAAATAGATTCATAAAGTATCATTACCTGGTGTGTTTAGGTTACTACACACACGTCCACTTAGATAAGCCAATACATACTTATACTCTGAGATGAGTGTTTCACCATTGAATAAGATTTTAATTCATCACAGCATATATCTTCTCTTCAAGTTGAGCCTACCCACATATTAGGTAAGCCATTTTAGTCTTTTAATTTTTGAATTAAGCATAGTGAATGATATAATGATTGTAATTATATCATTTCCCTTAGGTATATTGATCATTTTCTTCTTAAAGTTGACTTCTTTTTGTAATTTTTCTGAATTTTTGAATTGTTTTTGATGTTTTGTTTGATTTTATTCAAGGTTAATCATGCCAATTGATTAAACCAGGAATTTAAACCTACTAGGTTCAAATACCTTGGTGAATAAATCAGCCAAATAATTTTTAGTGGGAACTTAAATCATTTGATTAACCCCTTTTTTTCACAGTCTTTCAAAAAGTGATATCTAATTTAAATGGGTTTTGTTTTTGAGTGTTGAACTGGATTATTTGTAATAAAAATAGCTGATGTGCTGTCGATATGAATTGGAGTATGCAAGAAGTTAAAACCATAATCAAGCATGTGGTTTTGAATACAGAGAACTTGAGAGCAACAAACTGATGCTGCAATGTACTCAGCTTCTGTTGTTGGAACAGATACATTTCTCTGCTTCTTGCATTACCAAGAGACCAGTCTGGGAACCAAGAAAATGACAACCATCAGAAGTGGACTTCCTATGAAATTTCATCCCCCATAATCATTGTCATTGAAGGCATAAGATTGAAATCTCCTTCCTTTGATTACCATAATCCAAGAGTAGGCTTTCCCTTGAGATATCTGAATATCCTTTTGATAGCATTCACATGAGATCCTTGGGATCTGCTTGATATCTGGCACGCACACAAACACCAAACTTAATGTTAGGCCTACTCATTGTTAAATACATAAGTGAACCGATCATAGATCGATAGTGAGTTTGATCCATGATTTGCTTTCTGGATCAGGTCGTATTTTCACTTTAGTATCAACAGTGAAGATCATGTTAGGTTGGACTCACTTTAGTATAGATGTTTACTTTACATTGTAATAGGACTTTTGTTAGTTTCATTTTGTATTTTGTTTGTAATTAGCAGTTTTGGCAGTCCAGCGAAACTGTGAGCGAATCTATACATTCGCTCACAGTTTGCTGTTTTGGTTTACCCGGCGAACTTGTGTTCTACCGGCGAAACTATAGTTTCGGCATGACAGTTTCGCTGGTAGCGAAACTATCAGCGAATCTATGACTGCTATATATACTATTGTCATTTCACTTTGTACGGCCAGCTTGCAAAACCCTAATCATGGAATTCTGTTGCAAGCTACCATTTCTAAGCAGTTACTTCATTGAAATACAATTGTGCTTGTTGTTATTGAGTGAGTTTGTTCATTTGAGTACCATTATGTCTTGATTCATCATATTCACTTCTCAATTGTTGTTATTTGGATTGTGTGTTTGATATTAATCAAATTATTCTATCAATTGTACTGTTCATCGATCACATGGACCAACAATATGGTATCAGAGCCTTAGTGCTCTTGATTTGTTGAGTTTTTGTGGTTTTGATCAATATCTAGTTTCAATCAATTTTCATTGGATTATCAGCTGTTTTTGCATGGAAATTGATTGAATTATGCTTGTTCTTGATTGAGAAAGATTCTACAATCATCAGATCTCAAATTCATTGAGATTTGGATGATTTCAGATTGATTTTGAGGTGAAAAAGGGTTTTGAGATCGACCAGCGAAATTACTGTTCTTACAGCGAAACTGTCATCTTCATTCAGCGAAATTATGAGTTATTTTGGATCAGAAGTTGTTTTCTAGAGTTTCAGCGAAAGTATTCCCTTGAACGAAATTTCATTAGTGTTTTTGACCAATCATCAAGCGAAATTGCTGTCGAATCTATTTTTGAACGAAAGTTCAAGCTTGTTTCCTGCGAATTTAGCAGCGAAATTAAGCAATTGTTGTCTCTGTTCAAGTGAAAGTGTGCTGAAATTGCAAGCTAAAGTGTTTGTTTTTGCGAAAGTATCTGCGATAGTATTGTTTCAGCGAAACTGTTAGCCAAGTCACCTCTTTCAGCGAATTTGTCAGCGAAATTATCAATTTTTCTGCCGAAACTATTATGTCGAAATTAACTACCCTTACACTTGCGGATCTTGAAAGTGTTGCTCCTAATAGACCTCCAAGACTCATTAATGGAGATAATTTTGAAGATTGGAAGAGATGTCTCAAAGCTTTCTTTTTCTACACAGATCATAATCAATAGGAATCGATTATTTCAGGTCCTCATATACCTAAGGTTACGATTGGTGATGTCGTTTCTCAGAACAAAGACCCATCTTCTTATACTGAAAGAGATCTGAAACTGATTGATCGTGATCAAAAAGCTTTTGGTGCTCTAACTCTCTGCTTGGCTCCAGATATCTACAATCGTTTTGCAGAGCATAAAAATGCTAAATCCCTTTATGATGCTCTTTGTGAATTCTATGATGGGAATGCAGATCTGGTGAAAGACAAGAGTATTCAAGCTGAAAAGGAGTTCAATTCATTTGTAGGATACAAGAATGAAAGTTTGACAGATCTGACAAATCGTTTCTTAACCGTCTCAAGCACTCTGAAGAAGTATGATGAAAGACTCTCCAACAGTGAACAAGTTAACAGGCTTCTCGATTCTCTTCCACCACAGTGGAGTCTTCAAGTGAGGATGCTCAAACAAGAAAGAGGTTTTACAGATTATAAGCTGATGGATATCATTACAAGTTGAAATCTTTTGAGTTGGATATGAAAAGAAGAGAATTTAACCAGACTATGATGCCCACATCTGGTTTTTCTCAAAATGTTGCTTGTTGTCATCCGCTGCAAACTCTCACATTCAAAATCCAATTCAAGGAGGGAGCAATACAAGTGATTTCTCGAGTGGTAGTAATCATGTTGGAAAAGAATTGGGAATTCTAAGGTGAATGCTGAAACTTCAATTTCATCTGAAACAATGGCTCTTTTTGGAATGTTTGTTCAGAGCTATGAAGCTCTTGTTGCTGGTGAATTGAAAGGTAAAGGAATGACTATGGAGGATATGTATCAGGTTGATCCTGATGATTTAGAAGAAACTGACATTCAATGGCAAATGGCGATGTTAACTTTAAGAGCCAGGAGATTCATGGAAAGAATAGGAAGAAAGAACTTTGGTGGTCAATCATCTACCTCAAAACTAGGATTTGATAAGTCAAAATTGAGGTGCTTTAACTGTAAACAATTGGGACAGTTTAAATTGAGGTCCTATCTCTCCTCTCAGAAACACTATTTTGTTGAGGAGTTCTAGGAGCACTATATTGTCTGAAAATCGATTTTGAGTTTCAAAATGAGTCAAGAACTTGATTCCTAAACTCAGTCCTTTGATCACTCCTAATTTTCTTAACCTTATGATCAATTTGATTTTCTATTTTAAAAATAAAAGATTTTAAAGTTTCATCTATGTCATCTTTAGTTCTTAAAAACAATACCCATGTGAATCTAGTAAAATCATCAACAATCACAAGGTAGTATGATTTCCATCCAATGCTTATTATACTTGTGAGACCAAATAGATCCATGTACAATAAGTGTAATGGAGTGATGATAGAGTTAACTTCTTTGGATTTATGAGATGCTCTACGTTGCTTTCCTTTCAGACATGCAACACAGTTATCTTTGTAAAAAATATTCTTTTTAGGCACATTATATACCAAGTTATTTTTAACCATTTATTCATGGTTCTAATTTAACATGACACATTCGTTTATGCCATAGAGTTAACTCATCACCATCATCTTTTGAAAGAAAGCATGATACTTCACCCAATGGGGAAGCATTGTTCATATCCA
Organism: Flaveria trinervia; assembly: GCA_025506515.1. Lineage (NCBI taxonomy): Eukaryota > Viridiplantae > Streptophyta > Magnoliopsida > Asterales > Asteraceae > Flaveria > Flaveria trinervia. The sequence continues at coordinate 29,291 of JACCIX010000869.1, forward strand.
GCTTGTACATATCCCCTCTCCTAGAAGATCTAAGCAACACCAATTCCTGAGTAATTTTCATCTAGGGTTTAAGGATAATACACTCGTGTTCTGTGAAAAGCATTGGTGCATTGGTCACAGAATTAAGAAACACTTAAAAGATTACATTCAAGTTGTTTGAAAAAGTTTACTTTGTCAACCTCCAATTTTTTAACAAGACCTTTATCATAATTGTCATCTAGAAATAGATCCTCCGGCCTCACCTCCAAATTTAACAAGACCTTTATCATAATGTTGAAATTTTTAAAGAAGATATTGGTTACCAGTCATGTGCCTAGAGCATTCACTATCTACAATCCACACATTGTCATTCTTGTCATGTGGATGTCCTTGCACATAAGGTGAAAAAGTTAGTTATTATTGGAAACCCAAGCCTTGTTGGTCTTGGGCTCTTCCAACGATGATGACATAATTGAACCAAAGTGTATGCATGAGGGTTCAATGGATGTCTATGAAGAAGAGGCTTGGGCTACAGCATCTTCTCTGATCTTCCATTCCATCCCTTGGCTGATCAGTGTAGATGAGCTTGTTGAAGCTTAAACCGCATAGCATTCTTCTATGGCTTCTTGCTTCTCGGATGAAGTTTTCACCACCTTTTCTTCCGAAGCGGTCTTCTTCTCGAAAGGTTTCAAAGGAACTCTTTTGTTCTTTTCATATTTCTTTGGTTTTTCTTCCAAAATTATTTTCCCTTCAGAAGAATGAGTTTCTTCCAAAAGCAACTTTGCTTCAGAAATAAGCTTTCCTTTCCTCATTACTTGAACCATGTGATAAGGTCCAAATTTGAAACCCTCTTTGACTCCTTCTTTCTTAACATTATTTGCATAATGTGTGCTTGCAGGATCATAGTAACAATCTTTAGCCATATTGTTTTGCAGACCACACATTATGCATGTAATGTTAAAATTTGTGGGATGTGAAGACTGTTGTTTCTTGCATTTCTTGTCTTCATCAACAGTCTTCCCTTTAACTTCTAATCCTTTAGCATGACAGGAGTATTGGTGCTACACTTCTTTTCTAGATCAAAGTTTTCAACCACTTGGAATCCGGCTGAAATAACACATCCTTTTGCTTTGGGTCTATCTTCAGCTTGGACTAAGCCATTTACATGGCAGTTTTTTTGGATGCCTTGGCTCTATTTCTTTTGGCTTTGGTGTTTAGGAGTTGATCATCACTGGTGGGAATGGGTTATGTTACCCGTTCCTTCCCTATAATGGTCTCCATAGTTGGATCAATCTTCAACTCATGGGATGGTGGGTCAACAGTTGGAACCTCTTGCTTTTTAGTCCCACCTCTTGGTTGTTTGATATACTCATAAGAATGTGGTGGAGCTATTTCATTGGTTCCCAACCCACCTTTGTTTTTATAACAATTTTTTTAGTAGGAGGATGATGCAAGAATGGCTTGGAAGTTTTGCTCAGAAATAGCATGCTTCCTATCTTGAGCATCAACTATTACTTGCTGGGATTGAGCCTCAATCAATTTAGAGATTAAATATTTGATTTGAGTCCTATAGTTGGTATGTTCATGTTTTAAAGAGGACACGGTTTTCTCTAACTCTTCTATTTTCATTTTATAGTCAGATTCAGCCCTTTTAAAATCACTCTTAAGGATATTCAATGATTCAATATCAGATTTAATTCCATATTGTAGTCCTGGTATGTTTTAACTTGAGGAATGCAAACTAGACTACAAAGGTGTTCAAATACTTGTTTTCATCGGTTCCAGCCATCAATGCTTGAGCGGGAGTCACATCTTGCACCATGAAGCTTCGGTTAACCTCTTAAGCAACAGTAGTTGTGTGATTTTCCATTGACTTTCTAGTGGCGTTAGGTGTGGTGGGATGTGCGGAGGCTTGAGTGGTTCTCGGATTGGATTTTGGAGCCTTGAATTCACTTGAAAAGTGGCCTAGCTAATTATAGTTGTAACACTTGGCCTTGGTCTTGTCAAACCCAAACTTGTTGTTGGTTGGGTTTTGGGAAAATTGCCTTCCAGTTCTCTTAAAGAACTTCTTTGCTCGGTAAGTTAGCAGAGCCATCTGTTGGACAATGTCCATGTATTCAACATCATTTGGACTAAAACATTCTAGATCATCAAAGCAAAACTTAAAATCACTAGAATGCCCATTCCCTGACACAAAGGCATAGATATCCTGGAAGGAACTTGACTGAGTCTGTTAAGACCTTGGAGTCTCGGGAAAGGTGATGTATTACCTAAAAGAACAAGATGGTTGTTAGGAGTAAATTAGGTACCACTGTGGTTGAGGGGGTCTTGAGCCTTCATCAGCCATTAAAGCATTGCTAGCTAGAAGGCTTGAGGGTTTGCTAACCTGGTGGCCTCTCTTTTTTCCCATCTCTACACGGTATCCATCAAGGATGCCATCTAGTTCAGTCATAGGGAGAGAGTACAAGTTCTCTATCATTTTGATAAAGACATAGTAGAAAGTCCACTCACTAGAATGTGCACTCATGAACTTTCTTACGAGATCTCTCATCTCCATAGTCACTCCCATAGACTGAAGTGATGAAATAATATCCGTGTACCTTAATATTGCTGGCTAAAAGTCTCTCCAGCAATATAGGTAAAATTTTCAATTTTTTTACTTTAGTGAATCTTTCTTGGAGTCATTGGAGCTGGATACATCTGACTCAAAGTATCAAAGAGTTCTTTGGTTTAATGGAAATTCTCAAAAGCCACCATGATAGAGTTAGGTATGGTAGTCATCATAAAGTCATAGCTTTGCAATCAATGTCCAGCCATTTACAGTCTTCATCAAAATAATCTTTAACTACCTTCTCTATCATAGCACCATTTACATTCGATGTTGCAACCTTTGGCTTGTAAGGGCCATTGGTGATAGACTTCCACATCTTGTTGTCTTGTATCTGATGAAGCCTTCAATACTTCTGCTCCATGATCTGAAGTTACAATGAGAAACTATATATACTACTGTCTATAGTTAGTTATACTTTGATACCCGAACTTTCAAATAAACAAATACTACATTGCTAGAAGTAAGGTATCTAAGATAAAATACTATCTAAGATTTGGTAGTCATGACATGTTCATGACTTACCTTTTATCACCAGCTAAAGTTGGTAATTGTACTAACTAATAAGGAATGAACATGGAATAAAGTATGGTCATCTACATGGGCGTGGGAAAGCACCATGTAGTATCTCAGAGGTTGTAGCGGTGTGTCAAAGGACCATACTAATGTCTACCGGCTCATAGTAGGTTCTTCTAAACGTTAACTGACTTCGGAAGAACAAGTTCTTCCAAACCCACTTATACTTTGGAAAAGTATACTTCTACCATGGCATATGTTGATCTTTGTGAAGTCGCTAGATCGGTAGACATCCGAGCGTATTCTTGACGGAAGGAAACAGAATCAAAACCAAGAGACAAACATAAACATGATCTATAATAAAATGGTTTCATTATAAAACCTAATGATTACAAAATCATTACAACATAATATTCATGACTCTTGGCAAGGGAGATCGAGCATGATCTCCCCTCTCATCCGGCAGCACCTAGGTCCCCGGGCAACTCCTCTCAAAAACCCTTTTTTCTACCGTTGAACTGGTTATATATAGGCCTCGGCCCATATTAGATGCGACTGGGCCCATTGGTGCGATTGGACCATGTGTATGGTTCAATCGTACGATTAGACCATGCGTATGGTTCAATCGTGCGACTGGACCATATTTATGGTTCAGTCTTACGAATGGCCAATCGCATCTCTTAGTCACACGTCTGGTCCATTAGCATGGCTCAGTCGTACGACTGAATCTCATTCGCATATGCTCCTGCGAATGACCCAGTTTCATGTGTTTACAACATATCAAGTGTATTACATTAAGCCTAGACTATTTGACAAGCGACGGACACACTATATATGACAATATATGCTCCAACAAATTCCCCCTTGGACGTTGCTTGCAATAGTAGATAGCACCTCTTACAATCTTCGGTCAATCTTTGCTCTAGTTTCCAGTAGAATCAAATGAACAACCATATTAGCCAACGTTGTTGATCCGTCAGTGTGGACCAAAAGAACCAATGAGCCAAGATCAGAAAACCTCTAAGTCCCACATGGTATCACAACAACTGCTGAAAGCTTCATCAGCAGTTTGACAAGTGCTGAAGACTTCAACAGCTGAAGATCAAGTGCTGAAGACTTCAACAGCTGAAGAACTAAAGTGCTGAAGTACAACAGCTGAAGAACACAAGTACTGAAGCTGAACAGCTGAAGAACACAAGTACTGAAGCTGAACAGCTGAAGAACACAAGTGCTGAAGCTGAAAGACCAAAGTACTGAAGTACAACAGCTGAGAGTTTACAAGTGCTGAAGATCAACAACTGATGTACAAAGTCTGAAGACAAAGACTGAAGACATCAGCTGATGATATCTACTGAAGTCATCAGCTGATGAAACATCTGAAGGTCAAAGTCTGAAGATCAAGTACTGAAGCCTCAGTAGTTTGTCACAACTGCTGAGAGTACTTCTTCAGTAGTTGTGATATCAGTAGTTTTATATTTCTAGTTTCAGTAGTTTTGTAAAACGACTGAAGAGCTTGTTCTTCAGTCGTTGTAGTTTCAGTAGTTTTATATTTCAGTAGTTATAACAACTGATAACACTTAGAACTTTTGTAAGAAGATGTCAGCTGTTTTGACATCTTCAGTAGTTGTGTTTCAGTTGTAATAAATCTGTTAGATGTCACTATCAAGTGACATCAGCAGACGTCACATCTCTTATATAAGAGGTGTCGACCTAATCATAATTGTGACATTCTGTTACCACGAAAGCGAATATTGAATGAAATATATTTGCAGATATTCTCTCTCTATAACCGTCTTGTTCTTTATTGAATATCGTTTTGTTCTTGTGAATCGACTAATTCATTGTTTGAATTCCGCTGCAATACTCTTCAATCAATCAAACATAGATCACTGATCCTAACAAGTGGTATCAGAGCAAGTTAATCATTGATCGATCTAACAATTGATCATTGAAACTGCTAATTGATATATGTGTTGATTGAATTAGCGTATTTGCAAGAACTGGTTATAGATTATTGAATTTCTGCCGCTTTCGTTCATTTTGAGATCTTCTGGTTCAATTGGTTGTTGCGTTTTTGTTCTAAATCTGTTTTAGCTTAACTGAATTTGATTGAATCTGAGATGACGACTCCTTCTAATGATCCTCACAATACCGGTTCCTCAACCAAGCCTCCGATGCTGGTTAGGACCGAGTATAAAATATGGCAACGAAGAATGCTTCATCACCTGTCTGTTAACAGTTCAGGTTGTTGGACATCTGTGGTACATGGACCACATAAGCCTATGGTGAACAATCCGGAAACCAATCAAATGGTTCCGAAGAAGAAGGAACAATACTCTGATGAAGATCGGAAACTATTTGAGATTGATGCTAAAGCCCATGGAATTCTGGCCATGGCACTGCCTAATGAAATCTATTCAGGGCTTATGCATCATGAAACTGCTCATGATCTCTGGAATGCCCTGAAGGAACAATTCGGTGGCACTGATGAGGTCTTAGCAAACAATAGAGAGATCCTTGCCCAACAATATGAGACATTCTCTCATAGAAAGGGTGAGACACTGACTCAACAGTTTGAGCGTTTTCCTGCTTGATATCTGAGCTGAAAATGGTGAAACAGGAATACACCAATAGCCAGATGAACAACAGATTCCTCAGATCACTGCCTGAGAGATGGGACACATACACTATTGTCCTACGCTCCAGTGCAAATCTAGAAGGCCTATCTCTCACCCAACTTCATGGGAAACTGCTTACATTTGAAAGAGAGATAGAGCAGAAGAGGAAACTGTCCTCATCAGGAAAGCTCACTGATGACTTTGTACCAGGCAATACTGCCTTGGTTGGTCATGAGTCAGAATATGCTGCATCTGAAAGCAATTATGATGAGCATATAGATTTCTCTTCAAATAGTTCTGATCATGCATTTGTTGGTATTGAGAGTCATTCTGGCAGTAATAGTGACAATTTATGCTTCATCATGGATGATCTGAAAGGAATAGCTGATGATGATCTAGAAGAGATGGATATTCTGAGCCAGATGGCACTGATTAATATCAGATCTCAGAAGTTCTACAAGAGAACTGGCAGGAAATTTCCTGGACTCTCTGGCAAAACCAAAGTTGGTTTTGACAAGAGTAAGTTGAGGTGTCACAAATGCCAAAGGCTAGGACACTTTGCAAGAGAGTGTAGATCAACTGGATCTAACTCTTCTGCACCCTTTGTGACTTTTCCTAGTACTAGTCCACAAAACAGAGGGCAACATCCTGCTGGTTCTGGTCATTATTCACATCCTAGATCTCCTGCATACTTTGTTCCCCAGGGTCAAATGTCATATCCTTATCCCTGCTATTATGTGCCTCAACCAAATTCTGTTCAAGCTCCAATTGCACAACAACCACAAGCATTGCCTGAACCACAGCCTTCCCAATCTCATCAACAAACTCAACCTCAACAACACAGCTTCTTCACCCCAGGAGTTGTTGACTGGAGCAGTTTACCAGATGACATGTCTGGTCATGAACAACTGTTCTCAGGTGCTGGTCAACATGGTGGTGACAGTCCATTGGAAATCTAGCTCTTATGGCTTTGGATTCTGCTGATACTTCATCCTCTAATGCCTCTACACCAAAGGTATCACAGGTATCCTCTGAGGCAAAAGCCAAATTATGTTCTGACACATGCATAGCAGCATTTGCATCTATTAGAGAAGCAAATGTAGCTTTAATCAACAAGAACATTGAGCTAGAACAAATAATTTCCAAAAACAAAGCTGAATTTGAGTCTGTGCTTAATGATAAAAATGATGAGATTTACAAACTGAAATGCCAAATAACTGATGATAAGGCTAGGGAAGAGATACTTCTAGAGAAGTATAAAGATCTCAAAGAAACCCTTGCAGTTACCCAGGTAGAGTGTGATAGATGGGTACAATCATGCAAAGGTTTTGAAATGCTTCTTAGTAAGCAATCTGCTTCCAATGTGAAGTTTGGCATTGGTTACAATCACACTGCTCCACCTACAGATTTTACTCCAAGAGCAGAGGTAGAATCTGATGGTGAGAGTGATAACCAATCCATCTCATCATGTGATCTACTTTCTGATACAGCACAATCAGAAGTAGCAGTCAGCATCAAGCCCTCTCTGAACCTATCAGCTGATGTTGATGGTTCAAATGCTGACACTCACATGATCAATGAGTTGATCAACTCAGGAGTTAATTCTGAAAGTCCTGAAAGGACTAGAGAGCAGGATTTAACACCTGAAGTTCAAACTCCAACTGCTGTCAGTACTGAAGAGAAGAAAACTGTCAGTAGAAAGAGTTTGAAGACTACTAAAGAGGCAGTCAAGAAAGCAAACAATGCTTCCAAAGCATTGAAGAGCAAGTCTCAGTTGCTTCACCCTCTTTAGTTGATGATCAACCTAAGATGAAGAAGAAACCATGTGAAGTATGTGGTTTGTTCAATCATCTTACAGATGATTGCTGGTACAAAGAGGTTCCAAACTCAAACAAAAAGAAGAAATTAAGAGAAAATGGTAAAAATGAAAACTGAGTTTGAGACCACATGTTATCAGCAACATCAAATCCTGTAACCCTTAAGTCCTCAAAGAAATCCAAAAAGGAAGGGGTTAAACAGGTGACAGCTGAGAGTGCTCAGAAGAAGAAGGTGCAACATAGGAACTTATCAAACTCCACTGGCAATGTGTCTGATGAGCTGAAAGCTTTATCACAAAATCAGACACAGCTGGTTATGATGGTTCAACATCTGTTGGGTAGAGTTAACCAACTAGATGCTCCTATGTTGAAACCACAGAAAAGGAGATCCAAGCCAAAGGATTCCTCTTCTTCACCATCTTCTTCCTCTCAGGCTGTTGTTTCAAATAAACCTGTTAGTTTACCATCTATTGATGAGACCAGGCCCAAAACCAAAAAGGTTTGGGTCTCTAAAACTAACTGATTGTTTATTTTTGCAGGGTTCTCCAACATGCCAAAGTAGCATCTGGTATGTAGACAGTGGGGGATCTATGCACATGACTGGGAACAGCTCTCTTCTTCATGACTACTCTCAAGGAAAGAAGGGATTTGTTTCTTTTGGCAATGATGCTAGGGGTTACATCATTGGTAAGGGCTTTGTCTCCAATGGAGAAATCAAATTTGATGATGTTAATCATGTGGAAAATCTCAAGTACAATCTCTTGAGTGTCAGTCAAATGTGTGATAAAGGCCATGTTGCTCTTTTCACCAGTCAAACTGTAGGATTCTGTCATCCAAAGTTTTGCACTTGATTGACAAGGTGTTGGATGATCACACTCTCCTGAGAGCCAACAGGACAGGAAGAGTGTATGCCTTAGATCTTTCCAAGAAAATAGATCTCAAAGGCAATCCTTGCCTATTTTCCAAAGCCTCTTCTCAAGAATCTAAACTGTGGCACAGAAGGCTGGGTCATGTTAATTTCAAAAACATGAATCAGCTTATCCACAAGAGTTTAGTCAGAGGCTTACCAATAAAGGAGTTCCACTGTGATGAAACCTGCACTGCTTGTTTAAAAGGAAAACAGCACAAAGTCTCATTCCCTCCTATTGAAGAGCCTAAGTCCACTGCCTGCTTGCAATTACTGCATATGGATCTATTTGGTCCTGTGAGAGTGATGAGCATGGCAAGAAGAAATACTGTCTGGTAATTGTGGATGATTACTCCAGATTTGTATGGACTTTCTTTCTACATTCAAAGGATGAGGTTGCTCAGAAGTTATTAACTTTGTGTTGTATATTGAGAAGCAGTATTCCCTTCCAGTCAAGTGTATCAGGAGTGATAATGGAACTGAATTCAGGAATCATACACTTGATGAATTCTATCTCTCAAAGGGAATCAAAAGGCAGTTTAGCATCCCAAGGACTCCAGAACAAAATGGAGTAGTGGAGAGAAAGAACAGGACCCTCATTGAAGCTGCAAGGTCCATGCTGGCTGACTCTGGTTTGCCACTGACCTTTTGGGCTGAAGCTGTCAACACAGCTTGCTATGTGCAGAATAGAGTTTTAGTAAATCAGAGGTTGATGAAGACTCCATATGAAGTTCTCCATCATTTGGCTCCTCTGATTTCATTTTTCAAAGCATTTGGATGTCCCTGTTTTATTCTCAACACAAAGGATCAACTCCATAAATTTGATCCTAAGGTGGATGCTGGGTATTTTGTTGGTTATTCATCTACTTGCAAGGCATACAGAGTCTTCAACTGCAGAACAAAGATAGTTGAAGAGACTCTGCATGTGAAGTTAATGAATCTCCTTTGGACAAGATTCCACAAAACCCTGTGGAGTTGTTTGATTTGGACATACTGCAATATGTTCCTTATCAACCTCCAGCTGTTGCAGATCCTGTGGCTCAATCATCTTCTGCAGCATGTCTTCCACCTGGTGGTATTGATGATGATGATGATAATATCAATACTCACCTATTCAAGTTTAGTGACCAACTGCCTGTGTCTGCTAAACTTGATGTTCCTGTAGCTTCAGCAGTTCCATCCACAACAAATGCTGATGAGATCTCTGTTTCCTCTGCATCTTTTGAGTTACCATCAAATTCTTGGTTTCAAGAGTCTACATCAACATCTGCTGCTGCTGAAGGTTCTACAAACACTTGCACAGATCTCATTGTTTATCAAGAACTGAAGAATCACCCCATGTCTCAGATTATTGGTGATATCAATGCTGGTGTTTCAACCAGAAGTCAATTGTCTAACTTCTGCTTCTATGCTCTCTTCATCAGTCAGCTAGAGCCAAAGAACTACCATGTTGCTTTGAGAGACAATGGATGGGTTGAAGCTATGCAGCTTGAGCTACTTCAGTTCAAGAAACAGCAAGTGTGGGAACTTGTTCCTCTTCCCCCAGGTAAGTGTGCAATAGGCACTAAATGGGTGTTTAGGAATAAAACCGATGAAAATGGGCTTATTGTTAAGAACAAGGCTAGACTGGTTGTACAGGGGTTTTCACAAGAAGAAGGTATTGATTATGATGAAACCTTTGCCCCTGTAGCCAGACTAGAGGCAATCAGATTGTTCTTAGCCTATGCTGCATTCCACAATCTTAAAGTTTTTCAAATGGATGTTAAAAGTGCATTTTTATATGGTAAAATAAAGGAAGAAGTTTATGTGTGTCAACCACCAGGCTTTGAGGATAATAAACATCCTGAATGGGTGTACAAACTTGATAAGGCTCTTTATGGGTTGAAACAAGCTCCTAGAGCCTGGTATGAGACACTCTCTACTTTTCTTCTTAAGAATAATTTCACTAGAGGCTCCATTGATAAAACTTTGTTTATTAAGAAGGTGGATCAGCATAAGCTACTTGTTCAGATTTATGTTGATGATATTTTTTTGCATCCTCTGATCCCCAGTTGTGTGATGATTTTACAACATTAATGAAAAAGAGGTTTGAAATGAGTGCAATGGGAGAATTACAGTTCTTTCTAGGCTTGCAAATCAAACAAAGGCTGATGGAACCTTTATTCATCAGTCAAAATATACAAAAGATCTTTTGAATAAGTTTGATTTACAAAACTGTAAGCCCTGTTCTACTCCCATGTGCAACACCACACAACTGGATGCTGATCAGAAAGGTAAAGCTGTTGATGAAACGCTTTACAGATGTATGATTGGGTCCTTGATGTATCTAACAGCTTCTAGACCAGATATTATGTTTGCTACATGTGTTTGTGCTAGATTTCAGGCTGCTCCTAAAGAGTCTCATTTGATTGCAGTCAAGAGAATCTTTAGATATTTGCAAGGTACACAATCTCTGGGTTTATGGTATTCCACTGGACACTCTTGCAAATTAGTTGCTTTTTCAGATAGTGACTATGCAGGGTGCAAGTTAACTAGAAAGTCAACTTCTGGTGGTTGTCAATTCCTAGGCAACTGTTTGATTTCTTGGCAGAGTAAGAAACAAACATCTGTTGCTACATCAACTGCTGAGGCGAGTACATTGCTGCTGCAAGTTGCACCTCTCAGGTACTCTGGCTTCAGAACCAACTTCTGGATTATGGCATTACAGAGACTAAGACTCCATTGTTAATGGATAGTGCTTCAGCTCTGTGTATTGTCAAAAATCCAGTCCAGCACTCTAGGACCAAACATATAGAGATCAGACATCATTTTATTCGGGATTGTTTTGAAAAAGGTCTGATTGATCCTAAGTTTGTGCCTAGTGCTGATGAGCTTGCAGATATTTTTACTAAGCCTTTGGATAGTTCTACTTTCCAAAACCTTGTGTTAAGGCTTGGTATGCTGCAGCTAGAATAAGTGACAACTACTGATGATTTCAGTAGTAATTACTGATGATCATTGGTACCCATGTCACATATAAGTACTGATGAGTCCTTTTCCCTTCAGTAGTTTTTATAACTACTGATGGCTAAATGCCTCACAAGTACTGAAGTACTTTATCTGTTCCAAACTACTGATGTAGTTAAAACTACTGATGTAGTTACAACTACTGAAATCAGTATAAACAGATAAGTACTGATGTCCTATGAAACACCTGAAAATCGATGCAAAGTCTGATGAGTAAGTGTTGAGGACAGCATGAAACAGCTGAAAGGCTATGAATTGACGACAACTACTGAAGAGAACTTTCTCTTCAGTTGTTTCAACAACTGCTGTTTCATTCTAAACAACTGAAGCAAAACCATGTCTTCAGTAGTTTTATAACTACTGATGACTAATACCAAGTCTTCAGTTGTTTACAACAGCTGATGACAAAACCACTGTCTTCAGTAGTTTCACAACTACTGATGACAAACACCAAGTCCTCAGTTGTTTCAATCATCTGAAGTCAAAACCACGGTCTTCAGTAGTTTTCTAACTTCTGATGCCTAACACCACGACTTCAGCTGTTTCAACGTCTGAAAGGATAATACCATGTCAACAGTCGTTTAAAACTACTGATGACTAACACCACATCCTTCAGTCGTTTTTCTACCCGTACCCTATAAATATCCCTGACCTAATCCTTCATGCTTCTTCTTCTTCAAACCTAACGTTCCTCTCCAAAACTTCTCTCTTCTCAATGGCGTCCATGCAAATTAAACCGCGACACAACTGTGTTGCCTACCTTACTAAATCGCCTGTCTGGGCTAAGTTCGATACTGCTATCGATCTTATGGTTCAGTCCCAATACAAAACGGCATTTCTTCTGAATCCCATACTACATGCCGAATCCCTCCAACAGTTTTGGATGAACGTTACTATTACCACTGGGAGAGAAAACACACCATCTCTCCAGTCGGTCGTTAACAACAAAGAAGTGGTCATCACTCCTGCAATAATCCGCCAAATTCTTTCATCTGGATGATGCTATTTCTCCTGCTGGATATCCCAAGGGCACCACAGATCTATCCTTTGCCCAACATGGATATCAAGGCAATCTCAGTGCCTCCACTATCATGAAGAAACACTTCCATGACGCTGAACGCCTAATTTTTCACATGGTGAATGTATGTTTGGCTCCTAAGACTTCGTCTTGGGATCAAATGTCGACAAATGGCAGCAGGTAATGTATTCTATTCTTGAGCAACAACCGTTAAACTTTTCAGAAATAATATTTTCGGAGCTCAAGGATATGGCTCAAAAACTAACTGCTAACCGTTGGATACTATATCCACGGTTCATAATGGCCATCATTACAAACCAGCTTAATGCTGAGGGACTTGTTGGCTTGGGAGTCCCTGCTACGGCTGTTCTGCCGGAAGTATACTCCCGGCACAACTCTGACCAGACACTCAAATTGGCTGCCAAGCTGCGCAAACCCACGCAGCTGGAACCCACAGCCACCACCTCCAAATCAAAAGTCCCCACCAAACCACCAAAAGAAACCCAAAACGGCTACTCAGGGAATTGAGTCCCCTGAGGATGCCCCTGCAACACAAACGCAGGAGATATCCACTGGTCCAAACCCCCTAGTGGATATAAGGACTCTTCCAGCCATAGCCGCTCAGGATTCCTCTCAACAGGAGCCTGCAGCAACCACACAAGGGGTACCTACATATCTGGGATCTTCCTCACTTGAGGGATTGCCATTGAAGAGCACCAACCTCCCCAGGTGCACACTGCTTATCCCTTCACCCCATACAACCGCCCCTCACAGCCCAACTTTAATAGTTGCACAAGTGCTGACTCAACTGCACTCCTCACCCCCTCCCCAGAAACCACTTACTACTGGGAACACCTCTACAATTGAGGGGGAGGAACACAGTGCAATTGAGAACCCACAGCACAGGGGTTTACCACTTCTATCTCCTGGTGTAGATAAGGAGCTTAGAATATCTAGTGAGGCTGCCACCTCTTCTGAATCAGCACATGATCAGAATGAGGCTGGTAACATTGCTAAGACCTCACTAGAGGCAACAGCTGATGATGGACATTGTCCTGAGGCTGGAAGTCCCCAGTACCAAGCAAAAGGGGCACATGCAACAACTGGTCTACACCCAGTGCATGTAAATCCTGCTCCAAGCAGGAGGTCAGATGATTCAGCTTCGGCTGATGATGACCTGGGCTTTTTCTACGATGTTCTTGCCCAGAACACAATCCTTGAAGAGAAAGTCAGTAGGCTGCAAAACCTACTTGACCAACTCTCACAAGGAGAAAGACCATCTGCCTCCACCAACCCACAGATGGCACCTTCAGTTGAAGGTTCCCAAACACTGAGCCACTCCAAACTCAACCACCTGCCTCTGCTTCAGGCCCTATTTCTCAGGAACAGAACCCTCCTGAGCAAATAGGTGCTGTACTTCAAAATTCCCTCCCTCTCATCACACCCATAATCACTGATATTGTGACTAAAGCCATTGATGAGAGGCTTTCCTCAACTTTACAACCCTTGATTGATGCTGCTGTGCAAAAGACACTTTCTGCGGTACAAACCCCTTCCACAATGCATCCAAAAAGGGGGAGAGTACTGCAGTGAAAGAAAAGAAGAGGAAAAGAACAGAGGAAGAGAAGGAAGAGAAGCAAGCCCAAGAGGAGGAGAAAGAAAGCAACCACTGCTCACTTACAAGCGAAAGAAAAGTGCTGATGATCATACTGCTGAAGACAAATCCTTGGAAGAGCTGGTAAAAGAAGCTGATACTACACACAGCCGATCCATGGATAAAATAATTGAACAACTCTTCAGGCAAGGGTTTGATACAGCCACATTGGATAGTGAGATCAGAAGGTTGGAAGTGCAAGAGATTCAAACCCGATGGGCTGGGTATGATGCTCTTGAAAAAGAGAGATTGGAGATCATGATCCGCTTCATTGCAAAATACTTAGGAAGATCTTTAATGGAGATTCGCGCGTGGACCAGGGACAGTATTCTGGCTATAGCCACCAGAATCTGTCTGTCTGAGCAATTCCACAAGGGGATTATTGTGAAGCCCTTGATGAGGCTGGGGCTGGTAAAAGGTTGGAAATGGCTAAACTTACAAAGGCGAAACTTACTACAAAGATGCTGGATCAACCTTCCCTTCCACCCACTCAAACACAGCCTACCCCTCAAATCTCCCAACCAATCTCTAAGCCAAAACCAAACATCCTCATTCTTCAAAACCAATTCCTTACCAACCCAACCATCATCCAGTGATGCACCTAGAAGGAGGAGAAGGGTGCTGAGGATGGAAGAAGAAGAAGAAGAAGAGGATGAAGATGATAGTCTGCCACTCTCTGCTGTTCTAAAGCTACCAAACCCAGAAGTCAACCCATGATCACACCTGACTCTCAAAGGGAAATGGTCAGAGTCAAGATAGAAGATGAAGAACAGCAGAAACAGCACGATGAGCAACTACTGAAGATGGTTGACAAGGAATTTCCTCAGTCATCATCTATTCAAGCCATGAAAGGGCATGCTCAGAGGCTGTACACTCTCAGGCACACTTTTCAGTATCAGAAGGAGAGAGTGAGAGTATGGCCAGACCCCAGGGTGAGTTCTAGAATCCATAAAAGAACTATTCCACACAGATACAATGGCCAGGTTAGAAAAACAATAGATTCTACCATCATGTTGGCCATTGTAGTCACACCTGGGAAATCATTGATGAATTCAAGAAAGCTCATCAAGCAAAGATGACCCCTCAAGCTTTACTAGAAAACAAGATGATAAAAAGGGGTTGTTATATAAAAAGCTTGAAGACATCAGAAGAATGAGCTCCAGTTACTCCTTGAAGGCACCCATCCTGATGAATTTGTCTATAGGGAGGTAACTACAGTGGAGCTGAAAAATGGCAGGACCATGAAGTACTTATCTGAGTACTATGGTCCAGAGTTCTTCTTCGAAGAGGAGTAGAAGAACTCTCCAAGGAGGAACAAGTTGTTCTCCTTGAGGCCTATGTTCGAGAGTCATACAGACTCATTATGGGGAAGTAAATCTCATGAATGGGATAACAACTCTGTGTCCAGTTCCCCAAAACAGAGTTCCCATTCATACCTGCCAAACAAATATCTGAGATTTCTTCCCAGGCCGGAGCTTACATGGGTCATCTTCTCTACTGATCAAGAAGGAAAAAGACCAAATTTTGCCAACAATAAGTGGGATAATAAATAATTTAGAGGTTTTGGCTGCATTGGTTCAGGGGGAGTTTGTTGGACCAAAAGAACCAATGAGCCAAGATCAGAAAACCTCTAAGTCCCACATGGTATCACAACAACTGCTGAAAGCTTCATCAGCAGTTTGACAAGTGCTGAAGACTTCAACAGCTGAAGATCAAGTGCTGAAGACTTCAACAGCTGAAGAACTAAAGTGCTGAAGTACAACAGCTGAAGAACACAAGTACTGAAGCTGAACAGCTGAAGAACACAAGTACTGAAGCTGAACAGCTGAAGAACACAAGTGCTGAAGCTGAAAGACCAAAGTACTGAAGTACAACAGCTGAAGAGTTTACAAGTGCTGAAGATCAACAACTGATGTACAAAGTCTGAAGACAAAGACTGAAGACATCAGCTGATGATATCTACTGAAGAAGTCATCAGCTGATGAAACATCTGAAGGTCAAAGTCTGAAGATCAAGTACTGAAGCCTCAGTAGTTTGTCACAACTGCTGAAGAGTACTTCTTCAGTAGTTGTGATATCAGTAGTTTTATATTTCTAGTTTCAGTAGTTTTGTAAAACGACTGAAGAGCTTGTTCTTCAGTCGTTGTAGTTTCAGTAGTTTTATATTTCAGTAGTTATAACAACTGATAACACTTAGAACTTTTGTAAGAAGATGTCAGCTGTTTTGACATCTTCAGTAGTTGTGTTTCAGTTGTAATAAATCTGTTAGATGTCACTATCAAGTGACATCAGCAGACGTCACATCTCTATATAAGAGGTGTCGACCTAATCATAATTGTGACATTCTGTTACCACGAAAGCGATATTGAATGAAATATATTTGCAGATATTCTCTCTCTCTATAACCGTCTTTGTTCTTTATTGAATATCGTTTTGTTCTTGTGAATCGACTAATTCATTGTTTGAATTCCGCTGCAATACTCTTCAATCAATCAAACATAGATCACTGATCCTAACAGTCAGGTGCTTCAGTATCCCTAAAATGACTTAGGACAATAGTTGCTTTACTTTGCAGAACACATCATAGCAGCAAGATTCCACTGTGACATTTTTTAAGATATGACAGCGTGAACAGTTTTCCATGCATTTCAATCTTCACAGGCTAACCTGATTAACATAACACCTACAGAAATTCCACCACATTCAGCCTATCAATATATTAATGGGGTTGTGCTCTCTTGGCGTCTTCATACTAGTATGGGCAAAAAGGGAGAAGGTCCAATCCACGCTGTCAATCTCAAACAATCGCATGCACTCTATTCATCATCGAAAATCAGCTCATTTCATCACTTCTGATTGCATCTTCAATTTATCTCTACATGATTCCCTAAGAATGAGAATCATCTCTGTGCGGATAGATATAACTTGATTGGCCCATAAATAGAGATGCTCCTGACTACCCCCACATAATCAGCACGATGCTGACATCTTCTCTTCTCTCTTCGTGTTCTACTACATTCACTTATTCTGGAAGTCTGACGAATAATGGGGTATAATCGAACTTATTTGACAAAAGAACTTCAGGGGAATAGCTTTGCTCATCCTCAAATCTGTGCAAGAAGCAGTTCCAGACTCTTTTTTTTTGGTCTGGAACAAATGTCAAATGAGTCAATGCGGATGGCTCATTCGTGCGATTGAACATACGACTGTCCTAGTCACACAATTGAACATACGACTGGTTCAGTCGCACGAATGGTCCATTAGCATGGTCCAGTCGTACGAATAGTCCAATAGCATGGTCCAGTCGTACGAATAGTCCATTCACATGGTCAGTCACATGAGCGCATCTGCACGCAGATTTTCGGATCTACAGCCGCCAGGGCTCCCCAAAACCCTAATCTCCCGAATTTTACATGAACCGAAACAAAATAGACATCATCAGATTCGAAAGGGTGATCTGAACGTGGTTTCAAGTTTGATTTTAACATAGAAACAGCACACGTAACAAGATCTGAGCAAAACACGAAGAACACGAAGTGGGTTTAACGTCAAAGAACTTGAAATAGATCCAAAAATCAAGAGCTCGGGTTGCTAGAATGATTGTTAGATCATTCAAGCAGTAACCGCTCTGATACCAATTGTTAAGTCGCTGGATCGGTAGACATCCGAGCGTATTCTTGACGGAAGGAAACAGAATCAAAACCAAGAGACAAACAATAAACACGATCTATAATAAAATGGTTTCATTGATAAAACCTAATCATTACAAGATCGTTACAACATAATATTCACCACTCTTAGCAAGGGGAGATCGAGCATGATCTCCCCTCTCATCCGGCAGCACCTAGGCCCCTGGGCAGACTCCTCTCAAAAACCCTTTTTCTCTACACATTGAAACTGGTATATATAGGCCTCAGCCCATATTAGATGCGACTAGGCCCATTCGTGCGATTGGACCATGCGTATGGTTCAATCGTACGACTGGACCATGTGTGTGGTTCAATCGTGCGACTGGACCATACTTATGGTTCAGCCTTATGAATGGCCAATCGCATCTCTCAGTCGCACGTCTAGACCATTAGCATGGTTCAGTCGTACGACTGAGTCTCATTCGCATATGCTCCTACGAATGACCCAGTTTTATGTGTTTACAACATATCAAGTGTATTACATTAAGCCTAGACTATTCAACAAGTGACGGACACACTATATATGACAATATATGCTCTAACATTCCTTGGAACTTCATGCTTCAGAAGTCATTGTCTTAAGTTCTTCTATGCGTTAAACTTCAAAAGAAGAAGACTTTGTCTTTAGAAGTTGGAGTTCCTCTTTGGCAGCTCTTTCATCCTTGACCTTCGAAGCTTAGCTTTTGCCTTTGGAAGCTCAGTTTTTGCCTTCGAAAGCTCTTTTTTAATTGTACCAAAAATGTTCTAAGTGTTTGTTTTGGTTGCACCAGCCTTACTTGATCCAACAGAAACATTGATCTAGACAACAAAATTAGTGTAAAGTCAAAAGGAAAATTTTTCTTTTGACTAGTGAGTATGACATGACATAGCTCACATCCTAATATATTACAATAAGGATAAAGTACATAAAATAGAAAGTTACAGACTGAAGACCTCAATGTATAGTTACAAAAAGCGTGGACCATTCACCAACTTGTATAAGTTGGTGAGTCTTCAGAGTTGCAACGGAAAGTTAGTTTGCTTTATGAAAAGTACATTAGAGAAAGCATGTTCTTCAAAGTCTTCAGAAGAAATATGTCTTCGCTTTATTGGCTTCGAAATACTTTGTCTTTGAAGCTTAGAATACTTCACTTTTGGCTGCGGAAAATATTGGTCTTGGATTTGGAAGATTTTACACTTAGAATATTTATGATGCAAGGTGTAAAACTTCTTAACCAACTTCTACTTAGTACCAAGTGCATGCATGCATGAAGCACTTGATTTGTTTTGGGTGCATTAGCCTTCATATAAGCCTTACAGTTATGTAGGTAGGTAATGATTACCAAGTATGGCAACTACATAACTCTCTATTTGGAGTCGTGCGCGATGAGTGTTTTCAAGCATTGGTATGTTAAACCCTGAGTACGCTTACTTAAACAATTAAGTGATATTAGCCTTTGTTGTAAAACAAACCTAAGTGACTTAGGAATCATGATTGTACCTTCCACCAATACCGTAGTCATGCACGCAGGGTAATCTCGAAAACGGGGATCAAACTAGTCAAAGGGTCGTAACATGATTACATCTTATATTCCCCCACTTCATCTACGATCTCTATCTCATTCTCGTTTGTCTCTGTCTTCTATCTTCAAATCATTGTCTTTGGTTTATAATTTTATGAATAATTTTACAATAAGAATGAAATAAGCCAATCTATTAAAAAAGGTTTCCAAAACAACCAAAAATATAAAAAATTAAAATTAAATAAAACCACGCAAACAACCAAAACAACTATGGATCACTAGTGCTCAATATTTTACATAATTGACCGTAAATGAAATTTAGGTACAAATTGTGTCAACTAAACATGATTATGCAAGTTGAGTAACAATTACCAATTATGTCAACTAAACAACTCTTGGTTTGAGGTCGTATGATGAGTGTTGTCAAGTGTTGATATGTTTAACCTAACTACATTCACTTAAACAGTTTAAGTAATGTTAGTTCTTAATCAGTGACTCAAAACCAACCTAAGTGACTTAGGATCATGCTTGTACCTTCCATCAAAACCATAGCTTCGATGTATAGTAATCTTTAACACCAGGGGATTGGATAAATTGGGTAAAGTGTCATTAATTAAGGATGATGTAAATTATCAATTTTAGTTTGGGATTCCTTATATGTTTTAAACTATTATTTGGGTCAAAAACATACCAGACGACTCGTAGCATAAGACAAGTCATGTAGAAATAAGTAAAATCTAATTTAGGTAGTTTGTAATGATAATTTGAAGCTTCTTTTAACACTCGTACGATCCGAATTTTAAATTCCTTATTTAAACAATGTTGGTCGTTTACTGCGAACCGGTTTTAAACTAATAAACATTTTATTAATTTATGTTTATATCAATAACTTGAATTTAAGTTTTAAACTTTGGACTCACAACGTCTCATTAGTTGACCGGTCAAAAAACCGAATAGAATTTACAACGATTGCAACACGCGAGAAATTATAGCAATGATAGTGGGGTCGGTCAATGGTGGTGGTTGGTCATGATTGAAAGTCGACAAAGGGGGTATATGTGTGCAAAGGATAAGGTTGCATGGGGAATTAGGGTTTCCCCAAATTACGAGATCCAAACATCACAATTGCAAGAAACCTGGTTAGAGACTTAAGGATTCTTTTAGGCAGGCAATAACCTAATTCAAATATTGGTTCAGAGTCGTCGAAGCGAGTAGAGCAGCGGATTGAGAAGCCCGTAAAAACAGTTGTTACTATTGTTGTTGTCCTCTTTGTCTTCATATTTGCTCACATTCGACCATTCTCATTTGAAAATGAAAATACCCGCTGGAGAAGGAGAGAGTTGTGCAGAAATCAGAGGATAGGTGGTCGGAAAATCTTGGATCTGGCAAAATGGAACGACGATGAGCAGAGAAAACGATGTTATGTTGGGGTATTATGTATCGTTATAGTGTGAGGAGATGATAAAATAGTTGGGGATTAATTTGGTTCGCTTTGGTTGGGTTGAGTTTCTTTATGTATGTGTTAATAATAAAAAAACATTACACATGCAAAAATAATAAAAATAATTAATTAATAAAATATGTTTGTTGTACAATATGGAAAAAGCCTACAAATTTAATTGTATTGTCTCCATTTTGATTAAGTACCTTAAAAACAATTTTTTTAACATTGTTATCTTTTTTAGAATTTTATTTGATATTTAAATTACAAATCTGATAGAGTTATTTGTTTTTTGGGAATATGACATGCTACCTAAATTAACTTTTGGTTAGTTATTTCATAAGATTTTCTACAACTTTTGGTTAGTTATTTCATAAGATTTTCTACATTTCTAGCTAATATGTTCTTTTTAAACAAGAAATGTATTAATCGTCATATACGAGATGTTTGTTTTATGATGTTCTCTTTTATGAGGTATATTTATATTGTTCAACTGTGTTATTATTATGTATCTCTATTTCTTTGATCGACTTGTAGATTTATAAATCTCCTCTCATTAAAAATCAATTTCATTTTTTTTGAACCACAAGATGGAACATATAGCAAGAAACTGACAAATACAAACACCAATCGTCAAAATTAAAACAAACAGAATTACACTCATTTTTTAAGTCACCCTAGTATATACCGAGAAAGAAAACCCAATTATTAGACAATATTATTAGGGTTACTAGTATGAGCCCACGGGCTCAGTTAGGTTTTAGGGTTTGGATTAGATTCTCTATATATTGTAACCGAACATATCAATAAGATTCATTCAGTCACCGATCTCAAACTATTGTTTGATTAAATATTTTTATTATTTTTAGATCTATGGATCCAAGAGACTGCCACCTAACCACGGTCTCCGGTCTTGCTTTCTTTCTTTCTTTTTTTATATCTACTTATGTCATCTCTTGATCAATGGATTTGAGTGTCACTTGCTAGCCTTGAGACACCGCCAATGACTACGATCGCTAGGTCTCAACTTATTATTCCAAAAATCAAGAACCATAAAGTATCAAACAAACTATGGATAACACAATCAACCAAAACATGGATGACAACATCAAACACACTATTGTTCGTTACCAATAGTTTGGATAGTCAAGTTAATTGAAGCATGTTTATCTTATTATTATTGTTTTATGTTTTTTTTGTTTCCTAGTCCTAGCGTCAAGTTACTTCCGCTACGACTACGGGGGAGTATTAGAAAATATTATTAGGGTTACTATTATGAGCCCACGGGCCCAGTTAGGTTTTAGGGTTTGCATTATATTCTCTATATATTGTAACCAAACCTATCAATAAGATTCATTTAGTCTTTTACCATCTAACATCTTTACACTCATCTATTTTAAAGTGTAGGTTAGATGTAGATTTTAAAGTTAGAAACTTAGAATCACTTAAAGTTAAGTTGATTAAGCGCCACTTAGGGTTAAGAGTTCAAGTCCCATCAATGATAGGATGATATAAATTAATTATGGTGTAGAATAAAGTGTAGATTCAATGAACGTTTGGGTTGTTGTATATAGTTATATATACCGGCACGGGTCATAAACTTTTTTGGTTTTCTTACTATCGATGTAAGAAACGTTTCCCATCTTTGTAGGCATATTACTATTTACTTATTTTGTTACACAAAGTGTGAAGTCCGCTGGATGGGTTGACATCCGAGCGTGTTCTTGACGGAAGGAAACAAAAATCAAAACGAAGAGACAACAATAAAACGAACAAGAATATAATGGTTTCATTGATAAAACCTAATGATTACAAGCTCGTTAAACATAAGAATCAAGACTCCTGGCAAGGGGAGATCGAGCATGATCTCCCCTCTCATTCGGCAGCACTATATATGAAATATACGCTCCAACAAATTCCCCCTTGAAATATACGCTCCAACAAATTCCCCCTTGAAATATTCGTCAAGCGATGGACACACTATATATGAAATATACGCTCCAACAAATTCCCCCTTGGACGTTGCTTGTGAATAGTAGATAACACCTCTTACAATCTTCAGTCAATCTTTTCTCTGGTTTCCAATAGAATCAAACGAAAAACCATATTAGCCAACGTTGCCGATCCGTCAGGTTGCTACAGTATCCCTGAAAATGAATTTAGGCATAATAGCTTTTGTTTACTTTATAGAACACCATCGCAGTTGTAACGCCCGGTTATTGTAAAGACAAGGAAAGAAAGAATAAAGTGAAGTAAAAATATGGAAAAGAAATAAAACCCAAGTTTAAGGGTTAAAAGTGACAAAAAAAGACAAATCTTTGAAAAGTTGGTGATAAAGGTGGCATGGCCGCCCATCACCCTTTCTACACACAAAATTCTCGGATTTTTAGAGAGAGAGTAGCAAGAAGTAGAGAACTCTCGGTTTTGAAGAGAAACAAGAAGAAAAGTACAAATTCAAGGGAAGAATTCATGGTTTTATGGTGTTCTTAACCGGTTATGTCCTCAGGTTTATGCTCATGTGTGTTTATATGTGTTCGGGTATGTTTTTGATGGGTTTCTAGGCGATTGAATTCAATTTGCAAATGAGTTTGGAAGAATCCATACTCAAGAGCTACAAAGGTGAGTTCTAGAACCCCTCTTTTTACACGTTTAAACTGATTTTGGAGCTGGAAATACATGAATCTATATTTTCATTAAACTGGGTTTCCAACCCGTATGTATGAATGTGTGTACGTCGTGATTATGATGTGATGTTGAGCTACGTTTATGATTAGTGATGTATTGGTTTTCTTTCTATGACTTAGAAGGTAAGATTTAAGCTTTGAACATGTTAGTCAGTGAGTGGGAATGGAATCTGATGTTTAGGGCTTATATGTTTAAGATTAGAACCTGCCTAAGTATGTAGAAGCAAATGCGGATGAGTAATGGGAAGAAATGTGGATGAACAGTTAATGCGGATGAGTATTAACTGCGAAGTTGTAACACCGGTTATTTTTAAAAGTCAAGATATGAAGAATAAAAGCAAGAAAGGCAATAAGGTCCAAGTGGAGGGACTAAAAATGTAAAAAGGACAAAAATCTTTGAAAAGTTGGTGTAAGGGTGGGCATGGCCGCCCACCCTCATTTCTCATCATCATCTTCTTCGGTTTTAGAGAGAGAGAGCAGAGGACTCTCGGTTTTGTAGAAGAAGAAGAAGAAGAAATCAAATTCAAGGTAAGATTTGCAGTTTTTATGTGTTTATGATGGGTTTTAGCCCGGTTATGTAATTATGTGCTTATGTGTGTGTTTGTGTGTATGTGTTTGGATGTTGTTTCCAGGTGTCTTGAACTCTTTGCAAGCGGGTTAAAAGGAAGAACACCCAAGTTGCACGAGGTGAGTTCTAGACCCCGGTTTTTTTACTTGTTTTAAAATATATTTAGGGTTGGAAACGTATTAAAATGATTTTTACAAAATTTATGTGTGATTACCCGTATGCATTGTGTATGTTGGATGTTGGTTCTTGGATGTTTATAGGTTATTCATGTTTAGAATAGCCACATTATGCTTAGAACCGATGGGTTTGATGATTAGGATTGAAATTATCCTAGGAACATGTTTTACAGAATGCTCATACGCCTAGATAAGTGTTCATACGTCTGAAAGTGCCTTAGAAAGAATTAAGTGTAAGTCATGCGCCTAAACAGTAGCTCATGCGCCCAAATTGCCTTAAAAATGTTTAAGTTCAGCCCATGCGTCTGAACAGTGGCCCATGCGCCTAGAAATGTTAGTCGGATGACTAAGTGTAGGGCCATGCGCCCAATAGTGCCCATGCGCCCAAGTGGCCCATGCGCCTAAGTGCTCATAAGTCTGAATAGTATCCATGTGCCTGGATTGGGCTGGAATTTACTGTGTTCAGATGTCCAGGATTCCCCATGCACCTGAACGGTACCCATGCGCCTGAAAGTGGCCCATGCGCCTAAGTGTTCCCCATGCGCCTAAATAGTGTCCATGCGCCTGAATAGTGCCTATGCGCCTGAATAGTGCCTATGCGCCTAGGACTTAGAATATTTTTCTGATTTCTGGGGAAAATGTGTAAAGTAGGCTTTGACTTGGGAAATTTCCAAGGGACTATAAGTTGACTTTTGGGGGTCATAGATAGTATGATGGGCATGTTATGGATGATGATGATGATGATGCATGAATATGCATGACGTATGTTATGCATGTATGATGTCTTGTGATGATGTATGAATGGTATGTTATGTTATGTTCCTATGATGATGAATGTGATCTTCCATGGCTTTATGTATTATGTTGATGAATGAACCGAAAGTATTATGTAACGTAAAGTGAAAGATAATGAAAGAGGAACATGATGAATGAATGCATGCATTAACGAATGAATGAACGTAAAAAGTCTTGCAAGCAAATGTATGGAGGTCCACACCCAATGAAGGGTGTTAGCTCAACTGTGTGCGGGTTAGCTACCCCAGAAGGATGCACACTGGGGTCCAATCCTTGTGATTGACCATATGTATGGGATCCTTGCCGCTTGCCCCAGGTATTGGAGTCAGCTTCGTGCACAATGTTCGGGGTCTATAATAGACCTCAGGCCCAGTAACCAGCTTTGTGCACAATGTTTGGGGTATAGCATATGGCATTGATCCGGAATGAAAAGAAAAGATGAATGGTGAATGTACATGCCCTAGGTACTGGAGTCAGCTTCGTGCACAATGTTCGGGGTCTATGATAGACCTTAGGCCCAGTAACCAGCTTCGTGCACAATGTTCGGGGTATTGTACATGTCACCAGATGTAACGAATGAACGAAGATTAACGAACGTAATGGAAGATAATAAAGATATTATCTGTATGTACGTATGATGTATGACCACGGACGAATGAAATGTATTGTATGGACTCTGAAAGGAAATAAATAACGATTTTATGTATGTTTTATTATAAATCTAGAACTCACTCAGCGACGCTGACTTTTATATGTTTTTAGTTGGCAGGTAAACGTTGCTGAGGATGGCACGAGGCAGCTACTCAGCTCTTTTGGATGGCATCCATTTGTTAAAGGCTTTTGTGATGTAATACAACAATGTAACTTTGTAACCAACAAATGATGCATTACTTTGCAAAAGTTTTTAGAATGAAATGAAATGCCATTTGTTTTATGTTTTCCGCTGCAATGTTTTGATGAATAAATGTAAAGTATATGTTTTACGTGTGATGAATCACCAGCTGTAAGCGTCCCGGGAAGTGGGCCTTACAAGTTGGTATCAGAGCCAAAGTTTAAGTGAAATGGGTAAATTTTCAAAATAAACCTCAACTTAAACTCAGAATGGGACGGAATGGGAATGGGACGCCAATCTGAGTAGCTGCGTGTCATCAGGTATTTTCGTAATGTTAACCGGTTTATGTGCGCATGGTGTGTGGTTATGTGCTGTATGTAGATTTAAATACGGATGTAGTCAGGACAGGTAATGCTCGGGGTATGAAGAGTAAAGTAAGTGGCTAATCACAACTGGCCACTGTAATTAGGGACTTACTATACTTGACATAAACTGAGTTGTTCCCTTAAATGACCGTGTTGGTGTTTGAATCTTTCAGTGTGTTAGTAGATGGCTGGGGGTAGATCTTCGAAGGCCTCTCGTGGTGGAGGTCACGGTGCTGAACCGCGACCCAAGAGGGGTAGACCCACAGTCGAGAAGGTGGTTCATGAAGAACAAGAAACCCCTCATCCGGAGGGCAGAGATGAGAGTGTTAACCTGAGAGCCTCAGTGAAGGAGGCGGTCATGGAAGAAGTGCACCAAGTCATGCAGACGATCCTACCGTCTGTGGTGACCGAAGTGATAAAGGCAGTTAGAGAAGGAGAGAGAAAGGAAAGGAGTGGACCTACGGTGAAAGAAGATAGCCCGAGACTGAGACAGTTCCATCCGATGATGAGGACGAGGAAGAAGAGCATGCGCCGAGGCGACCCGAGGCTGCAACTATAGGGTGTTTATGAGGTGCAAACCCCCAACTTTCGATGGAAACGGCACTGCCGCTGCTGCTCACCGATGGGCGAGAGAAATGGAGGCAATACTTGATATCAGTGAGTGCTGAGAAGACCAGAAGGTTAAGTTTGCTACCCACTCATTCGTAGACTCGGCTCTGTGCTGGTGGGACAATATAGTCCAAGCCGAGGGTAGTCGGGTGATCGGGAGAATAAGATGGTCGGAGTTGAAGAGGTTGGTGATCGAGGAGTTTTGTCCTCACCGGGAAATGGACAAGGTCGAGAGAGAGTTTCTACAACTGGAGGCGGGAACTATGACACACCAAGAGTACACCACAAAGTTCAATGAAATGGCACGACTGGTGCCCGATCAGGTGACACCACTGTCGCGGAAGATTAAGAGATATATCCAGGGACTGCCGGCGGATATCCGTAGGCATATGATCGCCGCCCGACCAAGCACTTTTAGGTCGGTGGTTGATTTGGCTGGTAGACTATATGATGAGCGTGAGGTGGTAGTGGCTGAGGAGAAGAAGACGAATAGGGATGGGAGAAGCTGGAATGGGAAACGGTTTGGACGTGGTAGAGCCGCTCCAAACAATAAGGTGGCGAGGGTAGGTGACCGACATGTGGTCACAGCTGGTGCTGGGTTGGAGAAGTGTGGCAAGTGCGGGAAGGAGCATGGTGGCGAGTGCAGATGGGGGTCGAATATTTGTTTCAAGTGTGGGAAGCCTGGTCATATGGCTAGAGACTATGGAGGTGTGAAGTGTTTCAACTGTGGGGGAAGTGGTCACATGAGTAAGGAGTATAAGAAGCCAAGGGCCAAGAGTTCCAGGGTGAAGAAGGCCGGAGGGGAAGGGCAGAAGGTGAGCGCCCGAGCTTTCACGATGACTCGGGAGGAGGCTAGGACAGATCCCGACGTGGTGTCAGGTATGTTTCTAGTAAACCAAACTCTTGCATCTGTGTTGTTTGATTCTGGTGCTAGTAGGAGTTTCATTTCTGCTGCCTTTGGTGCTAAGTTTCCCAATAAGAGTAGATGTATTGGTGAGCCATTCGATGTAGAAACTGCTATTGAAAAGTCCACTAGAATTACTTAGGTGATAGAGGACTGTGCCATAGAACTAGAACGCCATAGGTTTGCTGCTAGGTTACACGTGATATCCCTGGGTGGATTTGATGTAGTACTAGGGATGGACTGGTTAGCAACCTATGAGGCAAACATCATGTGTCGCAAGAAGATGATCCGATTGACAACGTCTGACGGAAATGAGGTGACGGTTTATGGTGATCACGTCACGACAATGCCGAGGGTGATTTCGATGGCGGTGGCGGGGAAGTGCATGTGGCGTGGATGCAGTGCCTACTTGGCATACATAAAAGATGTGGATGCGTCGGTACCGCAATTATTCGAAGTACCAGTGGTGCGCGACTTTCCGGACGTATTCCCAGAAGACTTAACTGGTGTGCCACCAGATCGCGAGGTTGAGTTCCAAATTGACTTGATACCCGGTGCTCAACTCGTTGCCAAAGCACCGTATCGGTTAGCTCCCACGGAAATGAAAGAACTGATGGAGCAGTTGCAAGAGCTGCTCGATAAGGGGTTCATTAGACCGAGTATCTCTCCATGGAGATTGCTTCTCCACTGACTAAGTTGAGCCGAAAGGATGTAAAGTATGTATGAGGTCAGGCTTAGGAGAAGGCATTCGAGGAATTGAAGGCGAGATTGACTCAAGCTCCTGTCTTGTCGTTGCCCGATGGAAGCGAAGATTTGGTGGTGTATTCAAATGCTTCTTACTCAGGGTTGGGGTGTGTGTTAATGCAAAGAGGAAAAGTTATAGCCTACGCATCCCGACAACTGAAGGTTCATGAGGTCAACTACCCTACTCATGACTTGGAACTAGCGGTCGTGGTCTTTGCACAAAAGATTTGGAGGCACTATCTGTATGGAACGAAATGCACCATCTTCACCAACCACAAGAGCTTAAAGTACTTCTTTGAGCAGAAGGACCTGAATATGAGGCAGAGGCGATGGTTGGAGCTCATAAAGGATTATGATTGTGAGATCCATTACCATCCGGGCAAAGCTAACGTGGTGGCTGATGCTCTTAGCCGGAAGGAGAGGCCCAAGCCAATTCGGGTGAAAGCACACCAACTAATCATGACCTCTGATGTAATGAAGCAAGTCAAGGAGTTTCAGGATGAGGCGCTGAAAGAAGATCATCTGAACTCTGAAAGAATGAGAGGTCTGGTTAAGGGATTGAGTGAAAACATGCTTGGTGTTAAAACTCGATTTGGACAGGTGTGGATTCCTCGTTTCAGGAATCTACGTATGAAGATTATGGACGAAGCTCACAAGACCCGATACTCTATCCATCCGGTGCCATAAAAATGTACCAAGACATGAAGAAGGATTATTGGTGGCCGGGTATGAAGCGTGACGTGGTGGAGTATGTGAGCAAGTGCCTTACTTGTTTGCAAGTGAAGGCGGAACATCAAAAGCTGTATGGAAGATCCAACCTTTGGATATACCGAAATGGAAGTGGGAGCACATCACCATGGATTTCATTACGAAGCTGCCGCGTTCCTCGAAAGGGTATGATGCTATATGGGTGATCGTTGACCGTCTGACGAAGAGTGCTCACTTCCTACCGATCCACGAGACATATTCATCTAAGAGGTTAGCGGATCTTTTCATTAAGGAGATTGTAACTCATCACGGTGTACCAGTGTCTACTATGTCTGATCGTGACACCCGGTTTACATCTAAATTCTGGAAGAAATTCCACAACGCTATGGGGACGAGGTTACATATTAGCACAGCTTATCATCCTCAGACTGATGGTTCGTCAGAAAGGACCATTCAGACATTGGAGGACATGATTCGGGCATGTGTTATTAATTTTGGAGGAAGTTGGGATGACCACTTACCGTTAGCTGAATTCTCGTACAACAATAGTTATCATGCCAGCATTGGTATGTCACCATACGAGGTGCTATACGGTAGGAGATGCAGAACACCGTATGTTGGGGTGATATTGGTCAAAAAGAGTTGGGAAGCGTCGAGGTAATCGAGGCTACGACTGAGAAGCTTGAAAAGATTAAAGCCTTCATGAAGGCAGCCAAAGATAGACAGAAGTCGTATGCCGATAAACGACGTAGACCAATTGAATTCCAGGTGGGTGACCGAGTTATGTTGAAGGTCTCACCTTGGAAGGGTATTATCAGATTCAGGAAGCGAGGCAAGTTGAGCCCAAGATATATAGGCCCTTTCCGAATCATTGCTCGAGTAGGAGAGGTGGCCTATAGATTGGAATTTCTAGGTGAGTTAAGTGGAATTCACCTGACATTCCATGTATCTCATTTGAGAAAGTGCTTAGCTGACGAAGACATGATTGTTCCATTGGAGGACATTGAAGTTGATGAAAGGCTCAACTATGTGGAGCAACCAGTGGCAATCATCGATCGTAAAGAGAATAGGCTAAGAAATAAAGTGGTTCCTCTTGTGCGTGTACAGTGGAAGCACAGGAAGGGATCCGAATCTACATGGGAGACTGAGGAAGAGATGAGGCAACATTATCCTCGTCTGTTTGAGGAATAACAGGTTCCAGGGACGAAACCTATATAAGGGGGTGGACTTGTAACATCCGGTTATTTTTAAAAGTCAAGATATGAAGAATAAAAGCAAGAAAGGCAATAAGGTCCAAGTAGAGGGACTAAAAATGTAAAAAGGACAAAAATATTTGAAAAGTTGGTGTAAAGGTGGGCATGGCCGCCCACCCTCATTTCACATCATCATCATCTTCGGTTTTAGAGAGAGAGAGAGCAGAAGAACTCTGGGTTTTGTAGAAGAAGAAGAAGAAATCGAATTCAGGTAAGAATTCGCGGTTATTATGTGTTTATGACGGGTTTTAGCCCGCTTATGTGATTATGTGCTTATGTGTTGTATTTGTGCTCGTGTGTATGTGTTTGGATGTGTTTCCAGGTGTCTTGAACTCTTTGCAAGCAGGTTAAAAGGAAGAACACCCAAGTTGCACCAGATGAGTTCTAGACCCCGGTTTTTTACATGTTTTAAAATATCTTTGGGGTTGGAAATGTATTAAAATGATTTTTACAAAATTTATGTGTGATTACCCGTATGCATTGTGTATGTTGGATGTTGGTTCTTGGATGTTTATAGGTTATTCATGTTTAGAATAGCCACATTATGCTTAGAACCGATGGGTTTGATGATTAGGATTGAAAATATCCTAGGAACATGTTTTACAGAATGCTCATACGCCTAGATAAGTGTTCATACGTTTGAAAGTGCCTTAGAAAGAATTAAGTGTAAGTCATGCGCCTAAACAGTAGCTCATGCGCCCAAATTTGCCTTAGAAATGTTTAAGTTCAACCCATGCGTCTGAACAGTGGCCCATGCATCTAGAAATGTTAGTCGGATGACTAAGTGTAAGGCCATGCGCCTAAGTGCTCATGCGTCTGAATAGTATCCATGCGCCTGGATTAGGCTGGAATTTACTAAGTGTTTAGATGTCCAGGATTCCCCATGCGCCTGAACAGTACCCATGCGCCTGGAAGTGCCCATGCGCCTAAATAGTGTCCATGCACCTGAATAGTGCCCATGCGCCTAGGACTTAGAATATTTTTCTGATTTCTGGGGAAAATGTGTAAAGTAGGCTTTGACTTGGAAAATTTCCAGGGGACTATAAGTTGACTTTTGGGGGTCATAGATAGTATGATGGGCATGTTATGGATGATGATAATGATGATGCATGAATATGCATGATGTATGTTATGTATGTATGATGTCTTGTGATGATGTATGAATGGTATGTTATGTTATGTTCCTATGATGATGAATGTTTATCTTTCCATGGCTTTACGTGTTATGTTGATGAATGAACCAAAAGTATTATGTAACGTAAAGTGAAAGATAATGAAAGAGGAACATGATGAATGAATGCATGCATTAACGAATGAATGAACGTAAAAAGTCTTGCAAGCAAATGTATGGAGGTCCACACCCAATGAAGGGTGTTAGCTCAACTGTGTGCGGGTTAGCTACCCCAGAAGGATGCACACTGGGGTCCAATCCTTGTGATTGACCATATGTATGGGATCCTTGCCGCTTGCCCCAGGTACTGGAGTCAGCTTCATGCACAATGTTCGGGGTCTATGATAGACCTCAGGCCCAGTAACCAGCTTCGTGCACAATGTTCGGGGTATAGCATATGGCATTGATCCGGAATGAAAAGAAAAGATGAATAGTGAATGTACTTGCCCTAGGTACTGGAGTTAGCTTCGTGCACAATGTTCGAGGTCTATGATAGACCTCGGGCCCAGTAACCAGCTTCGTGCACAATGTTCGGGGTATTGTACATGTCACCAAATGTAACGAATGAGTGAAGATTAACGAACGTAATGGAAAATAATAATGATATTATCTGTATGTACGTATGATGTATGACCACGAACGAATAAAATGTATAGTATGGACTCTGAAAGGAAATAAATAACTATTTTATGTGTGTTTTATTATAAAACTAGAACTCACTCAGCGACGCTGACTTTTATATGTTTTCAGTTGGCAGGTAAACGTTGCTGAGGATGGCACGAGGCGGCTACTCAGCTCTTTTGGATGGCATCCATTTGTTTAAGGCTTTTGTGATGTAATACAACAATGTAATTTTGTAACCAACAAACGATGTATTACTTTGCAAAAGTTTTTAGAATGAAATGAAATGCCATTTGTTTTATGTTCTCTGCTGCAATATTTTGATGAATAAATGTAAAGTATATGTTTTACGTGCGATGAATCACCAGCTGTAAGCGTCCCGGGAAGTGGGCCTTACATAACTAAGTCAATGTGGATAAGCATTGACTAGGTATGGGAAATGTGGTTGAAAGTCAATGCGGATGAGCATTGACTAAGTATGGGAAATGCGGATGAAAGTCAATGCGGATGAGCATTGACTAAGTATATGAAATGGGGATGAGCAATTCTAAGTATGGGAAATGCGGATGAACTATAGCAAATGCGGATGAACAAAAAGAGAAATGCGGATGAACTATAACAAATGCGGATGAACAAAAAGACAAATACGGATGAACTATGATTATGCATGATGTATGTTATGTATGTATGATGCATGATGTATGTTATGTATGTATGATGCCCTGCATCATGATGACTGAATGTTATGTTTATGTTACTTGTGATGTATGTTTATCTTTCCCATGGCTTTACGCGTTATGTTAATGAATGAAATGGAAGTATTATGTAACGTAAAGTGGAAAATAATGAAAAGAGGAACATGATGAATGATGCATGCATTAATGAACAAATGAATGTAAGAAAAGCTTGCAAGCAAATGTATGGAGGTGCACACCCAATGAAGGGTGTTAGCTCAACGGTGTGCGGGTTAGCTACCCCGGAAGGATGCACACTGGGTCCAATCTTTGTGATTGACCATATGTATGGGATCCCTGCCGCTTGCCTTAGGTGCTAGAGTCAGCTTCGTGCATAATGTTCGAGGTCTATGAAAGACCTCTGGCCTAGTTACCCGCTTCATGCACAATGTTCGGGGTATAGCATCTGGCATTGATCCGGAATGAAAGAGAAAAGATAAATGGAGAATGTACTAGCCTTAGGTACTGGTGTCAGCTTCGTGCACAATGTTCGGGGTATTGTACATGTCATCGAAAGAAATGAACGTACGAACGAAAGAAAGTATGTATGAATGTGAATGACAATAACGTACGATGAATGAACGAAAGTATGAACGAATGTTGAAGATGATAATGATATTATCTATGTGTACGTATGATGTGTGATCACATGTTAAAGTAAAGAACGGTTTAATGAATGTTAAGTATGTTTTTATGTAAAACTAGAACTCACTCAGCAACGCTGACTTTTATGTGTTTCCAGTTGGCAGGTAATGTTGCTGAGGATGGCACGGGGCAGCTACTCAACTCTTTTGGATGGCATCCATATTTATAAAGCTTTTGTGATGTAGTGCAACATGTAATTTTTAACTCGATAACGATGTATTGTTTTGCAAAATCTTTCATAATGAAATGATATGTGTATTTTGATAATTCCTCCATGATGTTTTAAGAAAGTTAAATGTAATTATATGTTTTATGAGCGATGACTGGCCAGCTGTAAGCGTCCCGGGAACGGGGCCTTACAATAGCAGCAAGATTCCCCATATGACTGATTTTTCCAGATAATGACATGAACAATTTTCCATTGCTTCAATCTTCACACAGGCTAACCTAATTAACATTAACACCTACAGATTTTCCCCCTCAAATTCAGCATATCCCAATATATAAACGTTGTGCTCTCCTGGCGTCTTTATACGGTGTATTGGGCAAAAGGTAGAAGGTTCCAATCCACAACTGACAATCTCAAACAAATCAGCATGCACTCAGATTCATCATCAGAAACCAGCTCACATCATCACTTTTTGATTGTGTCTTCAATTTCTCTATACATGGATTCCTCTTAAGAACGAGAATCATCTCTGTGCGGATAGATATAATTTGATTGGCCCATATATAGTCAGATGCTCCTAACTACCCCACAAAATCAACACCAACTTTTGACATCTTTTCTCTTTCGTGTTCTAATTACATTCATCTATTCTGGAAGTCCAACGAATAATGGGGTATCCATCGAACTTATTTGACAAAAGAACCTCAGGATGAATGTGATTTGCTCATCCTCAAATCTGTGCAAGAGGCAATTCTAGACTCTTTTTTTTGGTCTGGAACACCGTTCATTCGTATGACATGGAGTGCAATTTTCACATTCGTGTGAGTGGATTATACGAATGATATCTTCGTGAGACTGGTCATAAGACTGGTCTAGTAGCATGACTGGTCATAAGACTAGTCCGGTCTAACGACTAGGCATAAGACTGGTCCGGTCTCATGACTGGACATAAGACTGGTCGGTCTCACGACTGGACAATAAGACTGGTCCAGTCGCACGACTGGACATAAGACTGGTCCAGTCGCACGACTGGACATAAGACTGGTCCAGTCTCACGACTGGACATAAGACTGGTCCTGTCTCATGGTCCAGTCACATGAACCGTTCCGCACGCAGATTTTCAGATCTGCAACCGCCATGGCTGCCAAAAACCCTAATCTTATGAATTTTACATGAACCGAACCAATATAGACATCATAAGATTCGCAAGGGTGATCAGAACGTGGTTCTGGGTTCGATTTTAACAAGGAAACAACACATGTAACAAGATCTGAGCAAAACACGAAGAACACGAAGTGGGTTTAACGTCAAAAAACCTGAAATAGATCCATAAATCAAGAGCTCGGGTTGTTAGAATGATTGTTAGATCATTCCAGCAGTAACCGGCTCTGATACCAATTGTGAAGTCCGCTGGATCGGTTGACATACGGGCGTGTTCTTAACAGAAGGAAACAAAAACCAAAACCAAGAGACAAACAATAGAACGAACAAGAATATAATGGTTTCATTGATAAAACCTAATGATTACAAGCTCGTTAAACATAAGAATCAAGACTCTTGGCAAGGGGAGATCGAGCATAATCTCCCCTCTCATCCGGCAGCACCTAAGCCTCGAGCACTCTCTCAAAACCTTAATCTCTCTACACAATGAAATTAGTATTTATAGGCCTCAGCCTATATATATATATAATATATATATATATATATATATATATATGTTAAATTGTAAAAAGATGTAAAAGTATTTGATTAAAAAATGTTAAAGTTAAAAAAAAAGATACGCACATAGTACAACCAATGATGCATAATCAAACTCATGATTAGTATTATATACATTACTAAAAACCCTCATGTTTATTAATTAACATATAATTTAACTAGACCTTTAAATGTTTAACTTTTAAACTTTAAGTTATTTAATTTCTTTTATTAATAATTCACTAAATTAATAATCAATGATATATTCTCTAAATAATCAAACACCATTAGTTTATCTTGTGTTTCGTGAACTATAACGTGTAACAATTAGACACTCTTCTTTTGTTGTATTTCAAAGTGTAACCCTTTGGATCGTACCTCGATAACAACTGTAATGTTATCGGTACTCAAAGATCTAATATTCAACATGCTCAACCCAACTCAAGTTATACCTTATATGTGCTCACCCATTAAAAAAGCTTTATATTCATACAAGCTCAAATATAAAAATAAATAAAAATCAAGAAAATGAAAGTGCTAAAGTAAAAGTGACCAACAATGATAAACTAAAAGTTTGTTCATAACTACTATGTTAACGTTTTTTAATAAAGCTTAAATTAAAACTAATTCATAAACATAAAAGTCTGTTCATAATTACTATGTTAAAGTATTTTAATAAAGTTTAAATAAAAACTAATTCATAAACACGGACTTTACATGTATATTAGTTTAAAATGTATAAAAAAATAAAAATTACAATTTGGCACAGTGGAGTTACACAGCCATACCAAGCCTGGCATTTGTTTATGGAATAGTTTTTGAATAGTTGTTAAACGTTATAAATTATGTGATTATAATGTTTAAATTAAATCCAACTATAAGACTGTCTATAAACAAAGCCTTACATCTCTAAACCTTCCAAGAGTTAAACATAGAATGCAAATTTGGTCATACTGAAAAGGCATGTTGCAACCTCACTTATTAAAATGTAGTGTCTGCCTAAAAGCAGAAATTGTATAATCTGAATATTTCCCAACTAACATGCGATAAATATTATTTATACACGTACTTATAATCAGATGTCTAGGTTATCCGATTCTTGGCACACCGATACAATCAACTGAAACATAGTGGTTAATAAGAAGTAATGGTCTACTTGATTTTGTATCATATATTATTCAGTTCACCTAGTAGAAAGGATAGTCTATCATATCTTGCTTTTAATTGAAACACCAAACCAATCATTTTCCAAAGTCACCAATCCTGAAATGTCCTAATTCTTATTATTTCATGCATGTTTTGGTCTTTTTCCTTTTCTTGATTTTAGTTTTACCTCCAACTTCGATGTCTAAGGCATCGCAAGGCTTCACTTGACATACATTGCCTTCGTTTAGATCTTACAGTTTTACAACTTTCATGTTCAGATTGAAGAATCAGACTTTTCCTGCGGACCCAAACAAAAGCATCTTCTCTGCAACAACAGCTTTCATGGCTTCCTTAGCAGCAGCCATGACATGGACAAGATCTGTCTGAGGGTTTTTTAAGATGTCCATGTAAGCCTTCCTTACTTCTGTGTTTACATTCAACTTCCTAACTCCTAGCTTTATGCATTCCTGTGCCACAAGATTAATAATAAAATCAATACATCCCCTGTTAGTGACAGACTTTGAAATTTTTTTATGGGGTCCAAAATTTGTAGCATTGGTTTTCTATCACTACATATTAAACTTTGTTATTCTAGTAGCGTCACATGATAAAAAGATAACCAAATTGATTTTTAAATACATAAAAAATAACAATCGTCATTAGAAATGCATAATAGAAATACAATACCCATATTGCTGCTCTCTACGGGTTATATTTTTAGAACCTAGCCATTACATTATCTAGAGAGAGTTTAAAAAGAAATACCTAAACTGAGGATTGGAGGCTGTTTTAGATTTGAAATGGGGGTGTCAATGTAGACTAAGGAGTGGCTGGAGGTAGCCAACTTCGTCATCAATGACTTCGGCGAAATTTGAGCTATTCGGGGCTTTGGTGGCAGCAACGATTGAACTATTTAAAATCAGATCTGTTATCAATGTCCGTTTAATTACCGTCTTGCTGCTATTATTGTGATTTTGTAAATTGTAATTGAATTGTTTATCAATTATTAGTTTAACTGTTTAATACTTGGGCTAGTGGAGTTATTTAAAAATAGCAAATCACATATTTGGGCAATTACGTTTATAGCAATTGATGGAGTAATGGGTTTAATTTTTTAAATAGTTATTTGGTCTATAACAAAATTTTAAAATGTGTTGAATCAGTTTATAATATGATTATAATTGTAAGACTTCAAAATCTAAAACTGATTTTTGTTAGGGGACAGTATCAAAAATTCTTGTGGGACGGTGTCAAAAATTCATGGGGGCATGTCAAAAAAATTTTTTGGTATCGGTCGTGATTTAATCATATATGTAATAAAAAAATTTTAAATTTCATGGGAGCACACCAAGAGAACCTATGTAGGTCCACCATTGCCCTCGTTTATATCAAAAGATTTGCACCCTTCCCTCAAAACTTATTTTAAGATACTAGAGTATGGAGTGACAAGGGCAAAGGAGGAGCTGTTCTTTCAGGGGAAAGGGGTTAAGTGACCCCATTAATTTTGGAACTAATAGCGAACCATATAATGTCAAAATTTCTAGTGAACCCATAATTTTTAGGTGAACCATAAGTATTATTATGTTTCTATTATATACAATAATATTGCCCTGTTCACTGGTTAATTCATTAAGCGCTCGAGTCCCCAGCCAGAATTCCTTTTAACACGTGAGTCCCCAGCCAGAATTCCTTTTAACACGTGAGTCCCCAGCCAGAATTCCTTTTAACACGTGAGTCCCCAGCCAGAAACAGGGCGCAGGTTCAATGCCTGCGGCTGTTTTTATTTAACTTCTTTTATAATAGGTAATTACGATTTTACCGTGAATACATTTTTAGCCTAAATCAACCCAAAACCCTCCACAAACCCCCATAGCCGCTGCAGTCTAATTTCTTCTCCTTCTTCACTGGTTTCAACCAAAACAGAAAAGACTAGTCGAGAAAAGCCTCCCCCCTTCACTACTACTTCGCCTCCTCTCTATTCTGAATGTTGGTTTTAAATTTTAAATATTTGATTTTGACTTTAAAGGTTGGTTTTTATGTAAAGGTTAGTTTTTGATTCTGAAGGTTTAATGTTTTAATTTTGTAGTTTGACTTTCTAACTTGATTTCAAGGTTTAAAGACTCATTTAAAAGGCTCAAAGACTCAATTAGAAGGCTCAAATACTCAATTTGAAGGTTCATAAACTTGAGTTAAAGGTTCAAGGTTAGTTTTCCCAAGTTAATTTTGTTTATTTGCTTATATTCTACTTTTTGTCTAGAGTTGAAGTTTAAACCCTAGATATTGATTCTACATATATAGTGATTTTGTTTATTTGTTTAGTGATTTTCCCTCATTTATTGATTCTAACTTTTGTAAGTTAGTTTTTCCAAGTTAATTTTGTTTACTTGTATAAGTTCTTTGAGCCCGTCAAACAAATTTGTGTGACTTTAATATACCAAAGAGGCAAAAATACTAAGGTTGGCAGCGATGTATCCAAATGATTTTGATCATGAAGATAAAGACAAGCTTAAATATGAACTCGGGATATACGTCAAGTATCAAAGAAGGTACGAGGCTTGCCAACGTGAATGATATCTACCTCGGTATTAAATTCTTGCAATGCGCTCTGATGCCATTGATCTCAAAATCCGTTACGCGATGCATGTTGCATGATGCCAGCGCATCACGTATCCGATCCGTTCTTTATTAAACAATACTAGAAAAATTTTTATGGCTAAAATTTTAACTTGTTAACTTAGAACCACTAAAAGTTGATAAATAATTACAATAAAAGCTTTAGGTAACACCAAAAAAGCTTGATATACAACCAAAATAAGCCAATATAAATAGTTGTACTCTAGAAACTATACATGTATAACTAGCATATGCATAGAATCATTAATCAGCATTCTAAAATAAATAAATCCCATATAAATAGAAGAAATTAGGATCTTGTTAGATTTCTAGCCGTCATCACCC
This sequence comes from Flaveria trinervia, assembly GCA_025506515.1. NCBI lineage: Eukaryota > Viridiplantae > Streptophyta > Magnoliopsida > Asterales > Asteraceae > Flaveria > Flaveria trinervia. The sequence continues at coordinate 68,825 of JACCIX010000869.1, forward strand.
TCTAAGACTCCTCCAAAGTTTCATTACTCCTCCGAGGTTTTCCAGCCTACCCCATTGACTTCTCCAAGGTTTCCCTAACTTTCTCATCCTCATCATCTCCAGGTACGTACTAGCCTGTACTAGCCTTCGTCAATGTCTTCATAGATGAAAATGTCGACCCAGTACACATTGTGTCGCATCTCTCACATCAAGCGACAAGACTGCATCATGCAAGATTGGCACATCACTCTTGTATCGTGTTATTGCATCGCATCACATCGCTTGATGTGTTTTCAACATAGCATCAGGCATATCACGCATTATGCTCGTAAGATGCACACATTTTAAAGCCAAGATCAAGGTTTAAAAGTACGGAATCGAGCCTCGAGGCGTTTTCCCTCCGCCTCATGAGGCGTAAGCCTCGAGGCGAACCAAGGCGTAAGCCTGAGGCGGAGTTAAAAAATAAATATAAAAATTATATATCTTGTAAAAAATGAAATACATACTAATTCCATAATCGGATTTATCAAAAACATCAAAAAAAACATTAAAAAGACATGGAATGTTTGAATTGACACAGAGAGTCTAAAACACCGAATAAAAACCAAAAACCCCCTGAGGCGCACCTGAGGCGCACCTGAGGCGCAGCCTTTCTTGGCGCCTCAACCCCATGAGGCGCACGTACCAAATAAGCCCCTTAGGCGCCGCATCAAACACGTTTTATGGGCGCCTCGCCTCGAGGCGCACGCCTCAGCCGATTTTTAAAACAATGGCCAAGATACTAGTCTTGTAAAAAAATGTTGGAAACAAGGAGGCGTATTAATTATCCTTTGGCATATTGGATCTATATTGAAGTTATCTCTTGTTACTAGTTGCAACGACAAGTGTTGAGACTTGAGAGGTATTTTTCTTCAACAAAGCATGTGAAGACGGAATGGCGTAATCATGGGTGATGAATATATGAACCCCTCTTGTAGTTGTTACATTGAAAAGAAGCTTTTTGCGAAGGTGTAAGTAGATGTAATGGAACGATTTCAAAACATGAAGACATGTAGGGAACAATGATGAAATGTAAGTTTTCTTTATTTCTGTTAACATTTCAATGCAAGAATGTCTATTTGAACCGACTAGACCCGATTGGGTAACCCGAAAATTTTTATGTTGTTTCATGACAAATCTAATCACCGTAAAATAGTGACCCCTAAGAAAATCATTCTTGGTTCCATCTCTGGACAAGGAGAAAATGGTCATATTTTGATTTTCATTTAATGAAAATGGGTGAATATTAATTTTCTTTTAAGTATATATAATGGGTATATTTGATTTTAACTTTTAAAAAAAAAATACTTTGTTCTGGTAAATAAGAAAACATGTTAGTTTTCATAGTTGTGTATGAAATGGCCCATGAAATTAGTAGCGGTTAGTGGTCAAATTGATTCAGCTACAGCCCCCTCCATCTCCAGCTAACTGAATCAGCTACAGCCCCCTCCATCTCTGGATAACTAAATAAGCTGCAGCCCCCTCAAATCAGAGCACCATTGTGATTCTTAGTGTTTGGTATCTGTGATGGACCTGGTTTTTGACAGTGGTGGTGGTGGTTATCATGGTGACCAGCAGACGGTGATGGAGGTGGGGGTGGGTGGAGCGGCCGAGACTTGAAGATGGGCCTATGTTTTTTTCCTTTTTATCTTTATCTTTATTATGTTTGACTTTTCTTTTTCATGTCTTTTATGACATTGAATTTTAGTGTAAGAGTATCAAGGTAATTGCACAATCAATTAGCATAAAATATCAACAGTTATCCAGCCCAGGGACCAAATGCATTCTAATGTGCCAAACAGTATGACCAAAAAGATAATTTTTCAATCCTAGGTGTGAAAAGTGAAATTTTGCAAACCTTGGGGACCATCTGAATAATTTACTCTTACTGCTATCTTTATTACTATTCCAATTGGTCAATTAGGCGATGTAGTTGACAAAAAGGCCAAGTAGCAACTAAAGTTCAACATCCAACAGCTGAACTTTTTTACTTTTGTTTCAAGAGAATACTATAATAATAACAGGTACCTGGACAAGCTCTTTAGGCAATCCTGATGCTCCATGGAGAACAAGAAAAACTCCATTCTTTGAAACCAAATCATAGATGCTCTGAACAAAAGCAACAAACCTCAACTTATGAAATAAACTCAGTGTAACTGCTATTAATATATACTCTACCAACCTAAGCAAATCAAGCCTAAATATTGGTCCACTTGCAGGGTACTTTCCATGAACATTGCCAATACACACGGCCAGAGCATCAATACCAGTCTCATCGATAAATTCTTGAGCCTGCACTTCATATGGAGTAAGATTAAAGATCATATCACATGCTCCTATCATGAAACAGTAAACTGAATCCAACTAGGATTTATAACATGAATAATTCCAAATTTAAGGAAAGAAATACTTGGTTTACATCAGTCAACTTTGCTTCATAGTCTTGTACAGTCAAATCATCCTCGGTTCCAGATAATCTACCTAATTCCGCTTCCACGGTCATACCCTTTGCATGTGCTAAGGATGAGATGTATTTTGTGTATGAGATATTCTCTTTGAAGGGTAGGTGTGAACCATCTACCATGACTGAGTCAAATCCCTGTGTATGTATTCAGAAATTTAATAAACATAAAAAAGTTGTCAGTGCCAGAATATAAATCTATACAAGTCCACATACCAACTCAAGAACTTCCATTAATTCTTGCTTGGAACTACCATGATCAAAATGCACAGTAACAGGCACCTGCAGAAAATTTATTTATTAATAAAGGGAATTTTATGCATTTTCAGGGTTAAAGAACAAAGTTGAGAGATCATCATATTTTTATGATTGTTTTTAATGATATTATCTCTCTCCCACAAGGACCATTGAATTTAAATTCGGAGCTCTTACTGTTGCTTGTTCAGCAGCAGAGATACAGCATGCCACCAACGCCATCCCTCCTTGCTTTAAAGCACCTGGATGGATCTGTAGAATAAAAAAAGCTCTAGATTTCAGACTCAATATAGACGATAGAAATTTAACTTCCATTTATTCATTTTATTAACATGAAATGGTATATAAATCCCACAGGACAGAGATAAGGTTTGTCCTCTTCCTACCATCCCCATACCCTACTCATTGTGTGGAACTTTACTGGCATGTTTGTCTGTTTGTTTGTTTGAAACGATATATACATTATATTGAAGAAATACTACGCAATAACACATGAAAAATCAGGTAACTGAGTAAAGGTTCAAAACAAGTAATTTTTCATGCGTGGGTCTGGTTGGGTTGACAGAAACATTTTTTGTCCAGAAGCTTATATGTTTAATATATAAATTAGTTTATCTCATTTAAATACAGATACTAAGAAGCTTTTAATCATCAAATATAAAATTTGGGAGTTTTCAGCCGTTTCATTAGGTATCGATGGATCGCAAATCAAAACCAAACACGCCCAAACAGTATACCATATGGAGAAAATGGTGTTAGGTATCTTTACGCAGCGGAAATAAACACTACTATACGCACGCACACGAAAACAATAAGAACACGAGAATTTATAGTGGTTCGGTCAAAATGACCTACGTCCACTCTCTGCAACTAGGTATTTTATTAAGCACAAGGGACAAGATTACAATACAATGACATGAACTATATATAGAGATAATTAGGGTTTAAAGAAGCTTCAATGGGTCAGGCCCATAACTTCATCCAAAAACCCAAAGGCCTTCACACCTCAACAATCTCCGACTTGAAGGCCTTGCGAATACTCCAGCTAGCCATCTAAGTACAAAACAACCCTGTCATTAGTAATCTTCAAGTAACAAAAACCCTCCAAGCCTTCAATTCCAAAGAACAAGCTAAGATTTCAATCCAAATCCCCTAGTTGCAGAAGCCCTTCTTCATCAATTACTTGAAAAGACCCGTTGAAGCTCCCCGAGCTTCAACCCAGTTGTAGTAGACTCCACCAACGACCCATCCTCTGTCTCAACTAGCTTACACGATCCACCAGATTGAGAGATACACCGAGAACCACTAACACTCTCCAAATTCAGCAAACAATCACCAGGAGAGATTTTTCCAGTCGTAGTCTGCAAAACCCAATGATTCTTCTTGACTGTACTTGGTACATGCCCCACGCTCCCACTGTCACAGAATCTTCTGACTAGTTTAGACTTATGACCCCATTCAGCTATAATCTTTGCTCCAGACTTCATGTTTGCAAAATAAACTCTCTTAGCAGCAAATTTAGTGAACCCGACTTTGACTTGCTTAACCAGGTTGATCAGTCCCTCAGCAGGTACCTCCATCATGTACAATGACCCATACTTATCACCACGAGCAATCACCCGGTTCCCATTGATTACCCTCTATTTACCACCACCAAACTTGACTTCCAGTCCTTGTTCATCTAATTTACTAACAGAAATTAATTTATTCTTCAAACTGGAATCACCTTGACATTTTTCAAGTTCCATGTAGTTTCCAATGGAGTCACCAAAAGCACTCAGCCATCAGCAAGACGTACCTTCCCAAAATTGCCAGTTTTCATATTCACCAACATTTCACCGTTGTGTACGGCGTGAAACGAAGAACCGGAATCCATGATCCAAGAGTCCACACTGTTTTAAGTCTTAAAAATTAACACATCACCATCAATGACATCCTTAGCAAAAGTGTTCAAACTTTTTTTGGACATTAACTTTTAACATGTCCATCCTCGTTGCAGATCCAGCACCTCACATTGTTCTGAGTCCGAGTTGAACTCTTTCCCCGACTCCTACTGGCTCGGCTATTTTCCCTTCCCCTACCAATATGTAACATCTCAGAAGATGATCCAACATTTGCATTTTTTAGACATGTGTCTTCACCTATCACAATGTCTCGGATCTTTTCAAATGTCATGTTGTTAGCACCCATAGAATTTGTAATAGCAATTACAGTCCCGGGCCAACTATCAGGCAATGAAGATAGCAACACCAAAGCTCAAGTCTCATTATTGAATTTTATTCCCATTGATTCTAATCTGGTAAGGTAAGAATAGACATCAGATCATTATTGTGGGAAGTGACTGCCCTTCCCTCTTTCATTCTCGTCATGAACAGCTCCCTCATCAAGAACACCTTGTTAGCTGCAGACGACTTTTCATACATATTTGACAGAGCCAACATCATACCACTTGCAATGGTTTCTTTGATGTTAAAAGCAACGCTCTTCGTCAAAGATAACATAATAACCGCTCTAGCTTTCTTGTCCTTGGAATTCCAAACTGCTTCTTCAACTTTCTCCATATTCTCCAGTTTCTTTTCTATTACCATATCCTAATCCTTTTGACACAACAATGCTTTTATTTGCATTTTCCACCAACCAAAGTCAGTGCCATTAAACTTTTCGATCACAGTCTTCCCGTCTTCAACCATAATAACAAACCAGAGAAAAAACAAACGAAACAGGCACGCTGAACAGTTGATAAACATTCAACAAAGGATAGACAAACCAGATCTGGTACTTCCAACCAAAACCCTAGGCAGGCGCAGAACCCTAGACGATTTCGGCGGCGGCAGAAACCATAGGCGGCTGCGGCGGAAAACCCTAGGCGGCGGCGGAAACCCTAAGCGTGCTTCGTAAAGAATCTTCAAAAAAAATTCCGGGGCCCAAACCCCGGAAATAAGGGGAAGATTTTTAGAGTAAACAAGATCTTTAAAGCTCTGATACCAGTTGTTAGGTATCTTTACGCAACGGACATAAACACTGTTATACACACACACACGAAAGCAATAAGAACACGAAAATTTATAGTGGTTCGGTCAAGATGACCTACGTCCACTCTCTGCAACTAGGGGTTTTAGTAAGCACAAGGGACAAGATTACAATACAATGACATGAACTATATATAAAGATAATTAGGGTTTTAAGAAGCTTCAATGGGCCAGGCCCATAACTCCATCCAAAAACCCAAAGGCCTTCACACCTCAACAAACGGAACACAAGAGATTTGGTCGGTGTGACGTACGTCCACTGTGCTGCAACTAGGGTTTATTATATTTTCATGCTCAATAAATTACAATGGCCTACCCATCTATTTATAGTGCATCAACATGGTTAACAAGACAACTAAATCAATTACTTTCCTTCATTGAGATTAGGGTTATGGTTGGCTAAAGACTCCATCACTCCACACCCCAACACATTTGGCCCGTTTGTCCGGTTACCTTTTACGATATATTTTAAATTTACTCATCCCCTTAGAGATCAAATATAGCTTGAAAGGATCCATTCATAAGTATATGGGTCAAGACACTAATATTTACAAGATGCAGCCATTTTAAGAAATCAATAATCCATGAAATGTAGCCATCTTAAAATTAATATAAAGCTTGTATAAAGGCTATGCAAAACCTGCAAAATTGCAGGACTTCTTTGCTGTTCAGCGGCAGCAACAACTGCTTCAACCCCTTCAAGATTATAAACATTGAATGCTCCAACAGCATATTCTCCCCTTTCTGCATCCTATAAATCATGATGTATGAAATAAGAACATACTCAAATTAGGAACACGACTCGTTAAATAAATAAAAAAGAAAGCCATATGTTGCTTGTGTATATAGTTTTACTGCAAGGAGCTCTTTAGTTGATGAAAGTCTGACTGTACGAGCCCAACATTTGACCACTTCAGCTAGTGCCTTGCTGTCTCCAACATTTCCTAAGTAGCAGACATTTGACAAGTGTGACATCCAAGAGAACATACCAGAAAATATTATGAAAGAAGGATCATTATTATACCTGGAAATACAATGTAGGGAACTCCTGGATGCCTGCTTTCTGGGCCTAACTGCCACAAAGGTACACCAGCCAATGCTTGCCCCACTATTTTGGCACGTTTTGCTTCTAAAGCTTTTGTGGCAATATCTGATGAAGTAATTCCACCCTATGAAAATGGACACCGGTTAATATAAGCCACAATGGATTAGACTTCCATCATCAATCACTAGTTCTGGGTTAAACCAGAGAGATTTTTGTACATTAATTGCAAGTATAATGAGTTCAGCAGGGCTCTACATATGAAGAGAGATATTACACATGAGTATCCTCTAGCAATATGGATCTAAATAGAGAAAATTATTATGAACCTTATGGTAGGGCATGATTAGGTCCATTATTATTATCATATACAAATTTAACTCTCGGCATGTACCCTACAACAGAGATGCATGATCTCCATAAGTTCAAAATATTTTTAGATGAGATCTACAGAATCTTAGCTGTCAATCTGGGCTGAAAGTCAAATTTATAATGAAAATAACTTGACTGCTTAACTTAATATACCTTTGCAAGAATGTAGCGTGGCCTGGTTTTTATCCTCCTAACTATTTCCACCAGCCCAGAGCTCACCTTGAGATTGATATCCAGGCTCTCATCAGGAGCTGAATTTTCATGAATAAAAAATAAATAGTTAAAGTAAACACTTGCTCTTCTTTGTGACGGTTTCAAAATTCAAACATCAACACAGGAATAACTCATGAAAAGCAATATAACAAAACTTATGTTACTCACTCTTTCCAATGATGAGATTTCGGCTGGACATCACTAAAGTGTCTTTACAAATCCTGAGGTAAACATCTGCCAGCTCTGCCGCATGACTGATTTCTTCTTCCCTCTCTTCTGCTGATTTCATTGCAAGCTTTTCAACAGAAACCTATACAGAAATGCATGATATCACTCTTTACTGAAAAGACTTTTCAAAATTAACATGTCTCTTTCAATCACCTCAATTGTTCTCAGATTACGATCACATTGTAACTTTAGTTCTTCAACCTGTAGATTTTAAAGATCATATGAACAAGAGACGTTATCTAGAATGGAAACAAAACAAGTAAACAACAATTCCTATGAAGACTAAACCTGTTTTGTTGTCTTTGGGACATATGAGCCCACAACAATAAGTCCACCACTTTTTCCTTTAATTATTCCAAGATCTTTAGGTAAGATTGGATCCTTTGAAATAATTCCAATTCGAGCAGAAACAAAACTAGCAGCAGTACGACACAGGAAACGTTTCCCTTTCAATTCTGCCTGTCAGTGAATCACAAGCTGATGAATGGCCTTTTAACATTTCACAGGTTCTACAGAAATATTATATTAATACCAAAATGGTTTATAGTAATCAATCTATTTTTTCAATATTTATCAGTGCAATACCACACCTCGTATATATAGGAAAAGGAATAAAGAATAATAAAATACTAACACGAAATGATAATGGTGTGTATCGGGAACCAGATACTAACAAAGAAAAGATATATAATGGTACATGATAATGTCCCATTTATATGATCAACATGTAATCTGTTTGTAACACCCTAAAATAAGACTCTACTAGTCTTATTGGTTTTGGCCTAAGTGCCTAACTAGGTCAAATCCATTAGTTTATACCTGTAATTTGGACATTCTCACTTTATTTCATGGGTTACTCATTAGTCTATGTCATACTTTGGACTTGCTACTTCTTTCTTGAATTTTTGTTAGATTGTTTAGTCTTAGATTGCATATATCTTGTGCTTGTGGACTCGCCTTGTTCCCATCATGTTTATTTGCTGCAAAAGGCTATTTATAACCTCAAGCAGGTTCCTTGTGCTTGTTTTTTTTCAAGTAAACTACTTTTTGTTCTCTTTGTGCATATCAAACACGTCTCTATGAGTCTACTATAGTGGTTTAGACATCTGTTATGTTCGGGCTTATGTTTACAGGGAACTCCGTTACATTTTTTATGAATTTTACTGGGCGTTTACATGTACACTTTGCGCTTTAAGGATCGGGTGTGTTATTATATTTCCTAGGGATTTGGGCTACCTTTATTGATAATATATTACAATTACCAATGCTGCTTACCTGACTTATTGCATTGTACTGCCATACTGCGCTTACTAACCGTCAACCACTATCCACATCGCTTTCATCTAGACTATTTTTTCAACATTCAAGTATTTCTTGGGAGTATCTTGTACGATCAATTAAGTTTCTCAGTTTCTTACGAAAACCTACTGATCTACAACATGGCGCAGTTAAGCGTGTTTCGAGGAAGGAAACTATCTCACATGGAGTTGCAATGAGACGATCTACGGAACCTTACTTACATGCTTATTGATGCCGACTTGGCTGGTTGCCCTTATGATTTTTCCACCACAGGATTTCATATCTTTCTTGAACCTAACCTGATCAGTTGAAGTTCTAAGAAACAACACACAATTAAGCGTTCTAGTAGAGGCTGGGAGTCGGGCACCGACACAAATGCAGAGATTTGCTAGACTAGGTCCATCCTGCATGAGCTTTAGATTCCAATCTCGTCCATCTATTCTATTACATGACAATCTTTGTGCTACATATTTAGCAGTCAGTGTAGTATTTTATGAGCGTACAAAACATCTAGAGATTGATCTTGTATTTTATTAGAGATATACTTCTAGCATATACACTTTAATGTCAGATATGTTTCTACTACCTCCCAACTGATATTTTGACCAAAGGGTTCTCATTTGCATGCTTTCACACTCTTAGCTCCAAGCTTCATGTTTGTGCTCACATTTCGCTTGAGGAGGCATGTTAGACATTGTAACACCTCAATAATTGGACTTACAAACCTCCAAAAAGCTAAAAATTGAGCTAAGAATGGAATTATGGGACTCATAACCAGTCAACGGAAATCTCTCGACGAATCACATAAGAGGGGCAATGTTACGGACCATCATCTTTTCTTACAGAAGCATGGCACAAGGAAAGTTACAAAGGATGCGAGTTGTATTTGAAATCAACATTGCGGACCACATCAGAGTGATGTGGGCAAAACCGATTGGATGAAGCAATCTCTCATTGTTTGACACGTGTAAAGATAAGAAAGATACGAGATCGAGACATCGCAATGACCTTATTGCGGACCACATCGTGATATCAATGTGGGGCGCATAAGAAAGACGGTTCACTAATGTCCAGTTGACAGACACATGTCCCCAATTGCCGCCTTAGGAAAATGTAGACCACATCACATTTTTGTTGTCGTCCGCATCGATGGTCGGTATAGCCCGATATATGCCTTGGCTTTCATAAACTCTAAGTGTGTTTTAACACTACGTTAAGTGTTGGAAACAATCTAAGTTAGTTTAGTTAAGTTGGGGAGCGTAGCTATCTAGTAGAAGACCGGCGACCGATAAGGTGATTCTCTCTCCTATTCTTAGCTTAGGGTAAGGCTTGGTCTAAGGGTAAATACCCTATAGCGATGATGGGTAGTCACCCATAGAAGGGATATATATCTGCCCAAAAATCACCAGCGACAAAAGCTTTCAACCCAATATTATATTCATGTTTCTTAGGAAGAGGGTAACCAACCTACTTCACTTAACCAAATATGATTCACCTTTACTATCTCAATTCTACACAGAAATCACGAGCAAAAGAAGCTTTCAACTTACAATAATTCATTCATTCATTCTAGACTAACACAAATAAAAATAACCATATGAAAATAACTCACCTTTAATTAATATATGTATCTTAATTTAACTATTTTTCTCACTAGGTAGTAAGATCTCACATGGTGCTTCTTCCTTCTACAAAACAAAGTTGATGGTTTAAGATATTAACATATCAAATCATATTTTTTTAATGTTAAAAAAATGTACCTTGACATTTTTCTTTAGTCCAAATGTTTGCGTGATCTAATCTTTACAAATCAACATTTCTATCATGGAAGGTGCCAACATAGATGGATATGGATCAATGATTGTTTCCCCTGCACTAAAGTTGACTCTGATGCAACTGTTGAAATTGGAACCACAAGTATATTTTTTTACCATCTTCGATCTTGGTTTAAAATGGCGCACCTCAAGCGCGCCTAAGGCATGGGGTGGTCAAGGTGGTTGGGAAAACACTTCCACTATGGTGAGGCGTAGCTATACCATGAAGCGGTCGAAGGCGGCCTTTTTCTTCAAAGAAGGCGCTTCGTCGAAGGTGGCATTTTATGTAGAAATGGGTCAAAGACGACAAATGAGCCGGCAACTGGTGTTTCTGTTTGTGCTGGAGGTTGCATGAGATCGGAGATGCAAGTTGTCGGAGGTGTTATTGAAGGTAAGTGAGGGAGAAGTCATGGAGGAAGAAGAGAGAGGAGATGAAGTGTACATGAACAAAAAGAAATCAATCTTTTTAAAGGGTTGGTCAATAGTCTTTGAGTTAGTAGTAACTTTTATTTAACAAGTCTTCATGTGAACAATGACTAGTTACTGCGTGCTAGATAAATATCATAGAGTTGCAAACTTTATAGTGTTTGTTTTACTTTTACTAGACGATTTGTATTTGATTTTTTATTTTATATTATGAGTTTTTGTTTTTTCTCATATTGTCTCTTGTTGATAATTTTCTCTAGTTTTTTTTATATTTTACTTTGTTGGCTTTTTAGTTGTTTTTATGAGTTACTATAAATGCAAGTGTAGCTTATAAAGTTATTAAATTGTGTTAATTAATTTTATTGTTATATTTCAAGGTATTCAATTTATAACTTTTATATAAATATAGCACCTCAAGCATGTGAAGCTCTCGCCTCACGCCTCATGCATTGCTTTTTAAAACCAAGTCTTTGCTAAAACACGATAATTGAGCTTATGCTCCACCAATCTAAAACATTGAAATATCTCATTAATATGCACCTAACAAAAATCATATAAAAAATGTAGTTTGTAACATACAATGAAAAAGTATTAAAACCAACCAAGTAACAATAAAAACAAGATTGGGGATATAGATAAAGAAGTCTACGTGTGCCAATCTCCAGGATTTGAAGACCCATAGCACCCCAACTATGTGTGCAAATTGGATAAAGCTCTATATGGGTTGCACTAAGCACCTAGGCTGTGGTATGAGACTCTGTCTCAGTTTCTTCTGAAGAATGGTTACACTAGAGGTACTATTGACAAGACTCTCTTCATTAGAAAGTCTGGAAAGGACATTTTGCTTGTTCAAGTTTATGTTGATAACATCATATTTGGTTCTTCAAATGACCAAATGTGCAAGGACTTTGAAAGCATTATGAAGAAAAGGTTTGAGATGAGTTCCATGGGAAAAATGGACTTTTTCCTTGGAATTTAGGTAAAGCAAATGAAGGAAGGGTTCTTCATTAATCAATCTAAGTATGTTTCTAACATCTTAAAAAGATTTGAGATGAAAGATTGTAAGCCAGCTAAGACACCCATACCCAGAAACCATAATCTTTGTCCTGACCTTGAGGGGAAGGATACTGATCAACATCAGTATAGGGCAATTATTGGTTCTCTGATGTATCTCACAGCCAGTAGACCTGATATAATGTTTGCCACTTGCATCTGTGCAAGATATCAGGCTGGACCAGAGTCGACTTGTCTATGCAGCTACTCTGCCTGTCCCTCACATGATGCCTACCATCTTCAAGACTTTGAAGAAAGTTTCCACCAACTTCACTGGAAGGTACACTTCTTTACTTCTAGGTATGATTGAGCACATAGCTCCTGGTGACATCCTTGTTCACCCCACAGGTGATGAACCCACACCAGCAATTGCCTCCACAATGCCTACACTGCCTTCTCACCCCATCACCATCACATACAAGAGACGCCTCAAACGAACCCTTGTTCAATCTACTCTGATTGAACAAGCCCCTCCTATTCAATACAAAAAGACTAGAGTGAAACATTGGGCTCCCACTCAGTCTGAGATCTCACCATCCATCTCTTTTGACCTCAATTTGGGTTTTGAGTCTCCTCGGTCTCAAACCCATGAGCCCGAAACCCAAGCCAACAGCCCTCAGAATGAGTATTTATACTCTTCTGAGCAGCCAACAAGGGACAGCCCCACTAAAGGCTCAATGCCTGTAGACATTAACCAAGTTCCCGGGTCAGTAAGCTTAACCTCCTTATCTTTCACTGATCTTTTCAAAACTGATGAAGAGATAATGTCCCTCCATGGCAATGAAGTTGATCTACAACACCCTCTCCAAGATCAACAGAGCCTAGAGAGACCTCTTATCTCCGGCCCCCATCAGCAAACCCTTACTGAGGTGAGTCCCACTGATGTGGAAGGGACTCATGCAGATTCTGCTGCCACTACAGAAGGTGCCTCAATGAACCTTATGGACAGTGGTAACACTTATGAGATTGAATCTGCAGCAACCATGCCTTTTGATGACTCTGAAAGAAACATCATTAAGCAGGGGAAACCAGGGTGCCAAGAAACCACATCTGGTGGTGAGGCTAAACATACTAGGTATGTTACCTCATCTTCCCGTGATTCTTCAAAAGAAGATGAGAGAAGCATGCAACTCTTCATTCAGGACCTACTATCTAAAGTCTCAAACCTTGAATCCAATGTTATGAGTTTAGAAGAAAGGTCTGCCACTCAGTAACTTCAGATTGACAATCTCAAGGCTCAACTAACTGAGAAACAGATTGAGAGATCTGTTAGGCATGTACCTGTTCAGGTCTCCTTGACCTCTTCCTCCAGCTTATCTAGCTCTCAAGATGATGCTACCAAAAAGGGGAAGAGTGTTCAGAGACAACCATCTAAGGAACCACAGAGCCAAACTTCAACTTCAAAACTTTTGGCTCCCTTTACAACTTTGTCTGAGCCATCCCAAGTTGTACTTCAAATCGACCCAAAGATGCTCAGAGATCTCTACAGACTCTTTTCCAAGTTTCTGTTGAGATTCTTTCTTGATCAGCCAAGCCCTGATGCAGCCATGATGTACTTCGGAGCTGAAGAGCTGAAGAGGCTAAGTGCACCTTTTACCACTGTGGAAGAAATTGGTCAACCTAAGGTCCAAATGGAATCTGAGATTCAATTCGAAGGGGAAATAAGGACTGATGGCCCATCAACTGAAACAGTTGGGACAGAATCTGCACCTTCTCAAATTTCCGAAGCTAAAGTCAAAGCCTCAAAAGAACAACCTAAATCTTCCGAAGCTGAAATGAAAGCTGCGGAAGGACTGTTCTCTTTGTCCGAGGATCTAATCATCACAGATGCAATTCTAGAACTAGCATCTGAGGTGAATAGTGAGGACTTTCTGGATCAACCTCTTGTTCAGACACCCTCTCTGCCTCTCTCACAATCCGAATCCACTCTCCAAGAACCAACAAAGTCAAGCTTTTCAAAAGATAACAAAGGTAAGAAGAAAATAACTGTGGAAGAGCTTCAGGAAGAGGAGAAGATTGAAAAGTTAAAGAGAAAAAAAAGACTTCCAACAGGAAAGCTGTTAGCTGCCAGTACAAAAGCAGCTGCAGCCAACCAGGAGGCTGTCAACAACAAAAGGAGAGCAAAGATCATTGACCAGCTCATCAAGCTTGGAGATGCCAATGAAAAAATACTCCTGCTACCATTAGAGGAGTTGGTGGAACTGGAAAAGGCAACCAGGCTGTAGAAGGAAGCAGCACGGTTAGCCTTAGAGGAAGAAAAGGAAAAGGAACAGAGGGAAGCTGACATGCAGCTCAAAAGGGAAAGGATAGACTCCTTAAACTCCAGAGGTTTCTCTCTTCAAGATTTGTCTCCACATAACGATAAAACGATCCTTTGGCTCTTAAACAAAGAGAAGGATCAAATGGAGAAAGAGAGAAAAAGAGTTGTAAAAGAAAAGTTGAAGGAGAAGAAGAAGAATGCAGAAGAAGCAAGGGTCACTGCAACCAAGAAGATAAGTGAGAAAGCCTGGATGAAAGACTATCTCCGGGCTCACGGCTTCTCTGGAAGGCAGGTGTCCCATGTCTGAGAGGACACTCCAACGAATTGTCAGTGAAATCAAGGCTAACATTCGTTTGGGCAAAAAGAGAGAAATGTATAAAAAGGTACAGGGGATGACCTTCACAAGCCACAACAAAGGTTACATATCATTCAGGGTGACAGACTGGAGTTCCTATCAACTAAAGATTTATACAAACTTCTTAGCACATGACAAGTATTTACTCTCCTTGGTGCTGAAGGTTTTGAGGAGCAGTAACAAATGAGGTTTTGGTAGCATCAGCCTAGGGGGAGTTTGTTGGATCAAGAAGAAAGTTGGTGCAACCAAAACCAAATCACTTAGACAAATTTTGGTGCTACTTACAAAGGCTTCCGAAGCCAACTGTGGAATTTCCGAAGGAAGTAGAGTTCTTCCGAAGACAGAGTGAAAGGTCAACTTCCGAAGACAAACTCTACTTCCGAAGTCGAAGAACTTACTTTCGAAGAAGATCAAGTCTGAGAAAAAGAAATCACAAGACTACTTCCGAAGTATGAAGAAAAGAAGAAATCCTCAAGCCTCGGAAGAAGTAGCCTCTTCCGAAGTGTAAGTGGCTTCGGAAGTACTTGCTCTTCCGAAGCCATTGAACCTTCGGAAGACATGCTATGAACAAGTGGACATAAGTTTGGTCTCTGACACTCCGCTGCAGACCTCTATACTGTATGGCGTTTTCTCAAAGAGCCATGTAGTTGACCATATTTTATTTCACTGTTCACCTTTTATGTTAGTACAAGTTACCAACTTTAGTTGCTGACAAAAGGTAAGTCAAGGACATATCCTGACTACCATATCTCGGATAAGACCTTATCTGAGAATATCTCAGATAAGACCTTATCTGAGATACCTTAAACTATAGCTTTGTAGTATTTGTTTTAGTTAGAGGATTCCAGCTGGTATCAAAGTATATCCGGTTGCAGGTAGTATTATATATAGTTTATCATTGTAACTCATAACATCATGCTTGTAAGAGTCTTGTAATATTTGAGTTGAGAAGCAATATATGCAAGTACCTTTAAAATTATTTCTTGTGTTCTTTATTACTTATTATATTGTTATCAACTCTTAGAGACTCTGCCTTCATCCGAGTGTAGTTCAAGTGAATTTGAGAGAAAAACAAAATGTTAGGTGACATAAACTGATCCTGCAGTTCTATCAATTATTCTATCTTGTTCATCCGATTTGTATCTCTGATTTACCAACAATCATGATAATCAGAAGTTGATAGATTATGTTGTTTCATAATCTAAAATTAAGTTCTAGGTTGTATTTGTTTTGAAAACACAGTTTGGAAGAATGAGTTTTTAATTATTGGCCACAACTCAGCAGCAGATGTGGTACCAATGGCGATGTGTGCTAGGGCTGGTGACAAAGTTGCATTCTAACAGGTCGTTACATATCCATTTGCTCGTTCTCAAGTTGCATGATGTTCAGAGTTGAAAGCTAGTAGTCGAATGTTCTTGTTGAGGTAAGCTAGCAATCTCGTTGTTTTTATAATAATGATTATTTGAGGTTTCCACACTATTATCATGGTCAAGTTGGTTAGAGAATAAGTTTGCTAAGTTTGGGATTTGAGAAGAATTGGTTAAATCAAAGGATGAAGAAGCAGATAATGAGGATGATGGCATTTCCTGTTTAGTGGTATAGATGTACGGAATCGACTATAAAAGAAACGAGAAGAAGAAAAAGAGAGTAAAGACTGATGATAAAGATGAAGATTGTTGGATCAAACCAAATTACGCTCTCATACCATAAGGTTTCCAGCAATCAATCCGGTCATTCAATATTTTTCTAGTAAAACAAACACCTCATATATAGGCAAAGGAATAATACAAGATCATGGTACATGATAATGGTGTGCATGGGGGATCAAACCCTATAACAAACAAAAGATATATAATGGGCAAAAATGCCCCTGCATATAATCTAACAAATATAAACAAAGAACATGATGGAATTTCACGTACCTGAACCATACCAGCAGCAAAGACAGCGATGTCTTTGTCGCTGGCTGCATTAACTATACATGTTGAACCCTGTTTTTACCAGCAAAAAGAAAGAGAAATTAAAAAAAAATCGCTTTACCACACAGCCCATAATTTTACTTATGAGTCCCTGCAGGTAACACTGCATTTTACAACTGAAATATGCACATAATCAGTCACCCACACTAGGACAACTATGAGGTTCTCTACATCTACACATAACAAACCATAAGTATCATGTCAATTAATAGATTATCTTCTTAAAACTAACATCCAGAAGAGAGACCATCATTTACATGACATGAGTAAAGTATATACGTCAAACCTAGAGGACATAGGAAAATATTACTTGTCGGATGAGTAGACTAATTTTTTAATTTAAGAAATTGAATCAAGAACCTTACTAATTCAAATTTTATGCCCATGTATTTAGTTGATTTGGCTCAGAAATGTAATATATTGTGATACCATTTTGAAGATTATTGATGTTAATTTTTATCTCTAATATAAACACTTCTTACAAATATCGAAATTGCAACCTGCGACTCCATAAACTCAAAAGTGGAAACTAATATTCAAAATGTACATATAAAAGTTTGTGCCTTAAACCTTCTGTAAACTGCAAAGATGCTCACAGACAGCTGTCGGTCCTCCATTACGTAACAACTGAATGGAAATGGATGAAACACTGCTAGCTGGTATACGTCCCCTAGTTTTCTCCTCAACCCACTGGAATCCGAGAAAATACAGTTAGAAACATTCAAATTATGGTGCTCGTCTAGCAGATTAACTGTTCATGTGGACAGTTGAAGAACGGCTAAGCAGATTGACCTCACGCAGGTTTGAAGATTTGTAACCAAACGAAGCATCTTTAGCAAACTCGGTATCTCCTGCAGGAATGAGCCTATATAGGGCAAAAGAATCAGTACTCTTGTTTGTGACTACAACCAATATATTTCAAAGTCTAGTACCAATCAGAATCGGCAACATAATGCACATCATTAATGGTGAAACGACCTCCTTGCAAGAAAAAGGGACAAATAATCCAAGCATCCATTTCCCCAAATACTGATACAGCTGCATCTGGTTCCTATAAGATTCATATGAAAATGCCAGAATATCAATACATTTTAATCAGTTCCTTTGAAATAGACGAAGTAAACAAAGTCTTCATTTTCACCTCAGGAAAATGTCCTCTTAATGTGGAATCACCACGTAATACCACAGTGTAGTCATTGTTTCGACCGACTTTGCTGCAGTACATAGGTTTCGGCAAATATCTGTTATTAGTGCGCTTGCCTGCATGAAGAAAAACGTACACACAATGCGTACATGAGTATTCAAAGGCAAAAAACGTTTGTCTAATGTTGGATGGACGTGTGTTACCTTATCAAAACTCAAAGCCCGAGAGTTTGTCAAAATAAAAAAACATTTAGGTTTACGTCTCAATTGTTCAACAAGTGACTCAACATTCCTTAGAAAGAAATGATACAATCAGTTACCAGGTTATCTATGGATGGCAAACAAACATTATGTATCAAGATTATATAATACAATGTAAGTTAGTACTGTACAACAAAGTGGTATGTGCTCACCATTCGGTCAATACATCAACATCATGGACTGTTTGAGTTCCAGTTGGATCATCATCCAAAACAACCAGAGTCTTTAATTTGTTATCTAGTCTGCGTATGTCATCCAGTGGATCCAGTGCCCACTCAGATGGAAGAGATTCCAATGCAGATGTTTTATTAATCACAGCAAGTTTTCCTTCAACTTTGACACCTGTTAGTGTCTCGTAAACCTGTTCAAAGAAGAGAAATATACGTGTTCATCATCATATATTATGAAGAACAAGATATAGTTACCAATTAAGTACTAGGATGTCAAAGAGATGTGTGATAATTGGAAGTCAAATACAAAGATATGGACCCTATTATTTCTAACGGATGATCCTCAAGTAACTTACCTTAACAACAGCTGAATCATCTAAGCGTCCCCATCCAGAAGCAGAGCCTATAAGTAGGAAGTTTTGATTTCTTATTAATACAATGTTAGCATTCCGATCACTTTTGTTGAATAAACTATAGAATAAAATAATTAATATTGAGATAGAAGTTAAATAGAGAAAATGAAATAGGATTACATAAAATTATCATTTTACCAAACCTAAAAGCTATGCTAAAAGGCAGAAACAGAACTGGAATTGTTGTTATTTTATGTACTAAACAGTCCGTGCTCATAGATTACCTGACAAGAACAACTGGAGTGCAACAGTAGACACGTGAAGTGGAACTCTACGAGATGCGCATTCACGAGCCACAATACCCTGCAAAATTTGGAGGTAAATAAACGGTGAGTATTTACATAACTTCTTTTTAATTATGTTCCTTGTTAGGTAGAAAAAGGAAATGAATAGATGGCTATAGTCAGACCAGATCCTTAACAAAGATATCAAGTGCAGATAAGGGAGTATAATCATTTTCCACCATGTGTGGACCACGATTCTCAAACATCCTGCATCCATAAAAAACAAAAGTCTTACAGATTTCACGCAAAGAATGAAAATTAATATAATTAAGCTGGCATGGGACCATTAATAACAATCCTAATGTTATTAGAGTAATTTACTTGGGGTCTGGCTGGTGCTTGTTATTCGCCTCCATAATGAGGGAGTGATGAAGCTACATGGATAGTGATTGAGGGGCCCCCATCTACTACCCTTAGCTTTAAGTTCACCGAGTTTCTTAAGAGATAACAATTCATGAAGCAAGATAAATGGTCATACCAAGATGTTCCTTCACTATCTTTTATTTCATCAAACAAGATCCTCGTATCTAATCCCAATCGAGCTCCAAAAGCCATTGCTTCAGCTGCTGATGCTATATGAACTCCAGCTAGCAGTTGATTCACCATCTTTACACCACTACAGAACAGAGGAAATAAGTTAGAAATATTCCCTTTGACGGTGATTGAAATAAAATTTGGCATCATAACAGAATTAATGAAAATGTAATGCAGGGAAATGAGTAGTCGTCCAAGGCATACCTTCCAGCTCCACAACCCCCTTTAATCACATATAGCTTCTTACTTAATGCTATTGAAATGAGAAAGCACACATTATTTGTATTTGTCATAAAATATTATTGTGGTAAAATTTGATAATGAAGCTAAAAGAAGTGTTTATTACCAGAAAGAACTGAACCAGCATGCTCAAGAGCTTCATCCGCACCTGATGCCATAATCTGAATATGTGTGTCAACTCAGCAAATTTTTACCCGAGACGCATAGAAATTATAAACCCTTAATGTTGATAACATGATGTTGGAAGTGAGATATAATCAGTAAAAGAACTAACATACGCACCGTTAGTGCTCCTTCAGAAGCTCTTTTCACACCACCAGATACAGGGGCATCAATCAACTTCAAACCCTTTTTCTCATCTACAGTTTGGAGTAGAAAGATCAATATGTTAAAAAAAAGCGGTAGGTATGGCATGATTGTAAAAATAAGAACCTATCCAAGCATGGAAAAAGCAAATGCTAGCATGGATATTATAAACTACTAGATGAATTGCTTAGTGAGAAGTAGGAGTGTAAACAAAACGAGCCAACGCCTAAACTCAAGCTCGACCCGTTTAACACAAGAGAGCCCAAGCTCGTGAATTTCAAGCTCCTTCTGTAAAGCTCGAGCTCTGCTCAAGCTCAACTTGTTTATTGTTCATTAATTATTAAGTTATCTATTTGTATAGATTTATACTTATTTTATATATATTCGTAGTTGTAATTTATATAGATAATATAACATATATTGTTTAGTTATTTCAATCATAAATTACATATCATATGTACTATTACGTGAACTTCGGGCTCAAGCTCATTTAAGCTTGACTTGACTAGAGCTTTTAGCGTGCCCATGTCGAATAGTTCGCAAGCATCTTAGCTCATTTACCATAAGTAAGAACCTACTTCGTAAGCGCAGCTCAAGACATTCGACAAAAGCAGGAGAAACTGTGGATGAAAGGACAATAGATGATCCAGGAGGAAGAACTACATAGAAGGGAGAACCATATTAGGTCAGCTCATAAAGCTGTAAATTATATTTAGACATACCTGACACGGCCCCATTAACACCATATAGAACACCTTCAGCTTGAACTTCATTTGTGACCATCACAATGAGAACATCGACATCTGGAGAAATAAAAACATTTTGCTACCGAACTTTTACAGTTCAATATATTGCAAAAGTTAATGAAGCAAAACCTTTAAAATTTCTCTGTTACCTTTCGATATTTCTGCAGGTGAGTTTCCAATCAGACCACCAACATTTTCAAACCTAGATAAAGTTGGCTTATATACCTGTTAAAGAGAAATCCTGGATAAACATCACATTATTTTTCATTCTTAACCAAGGGACAGGATAAGAAAGAAGTGTTACATCATATCCTTGGACACAGAAATTGGATTTCAGAAGATGAGTTGCCATGCCGAATCCCATTGCTCCTAGACCAACAAAACCTATTTTATTTGGTCGTTTAGACTTTCCACAAAGTTGATTTGCCAATAACTCAGGATTGTAAGTTTCTGCATTTGCTGCATCCATAATTTGCACTCCAAGTACTTTTTCCCAAACCTGAAACAGGGAACTGATTAATACCGACACATGAATGAAATATCAATGTCATATGTGAGGAGAATAAAGCAAAGCTGGTGAGTTACATATTGATGCTATCTCAATAATAACATTGTTCAATAAAACGATTCCAGAGGTTTTAGGCATTAAAAATTCATCGAAAATGAGTTTCAACCATTTGACCAATTTCTTTTTTAGCTAACGTTTTTTTTTGCTGTTGTACCCATTTGACCCGTTAGATAGAACATAGACCAAAATTGACCCATTCACAAGTAAATGGGTCCAAAGTGCCAGGTATAGAATGATGTATATAGATGGAAGGATACTAGCAGACATATAGTAAAATCTTAACCTTAAAACCATCAAGACCATCTGCATCTGCATGTCTAGAGCCTGTTGAACATGCACATAAACAACAAGCGTTGATTAATTATCTGGTTTGAAGCATTCACACAATGTCACCCATGACGACAGGTCTTGGAGCAACTGGTAAAGTTGCTGCTTTGTGACCTTGAGGTTGTGGGTTCAAGCCATGGGAAACAATCTCCTTCACTAAGTGTAAGGTAAGGCTGTGAACATCAGATCACAAGGCGATCCGGCCCCTCCCCAAACCTTACCAAAGCAAGAGCTAAGTCAAGCACCAGATACGCCCTTTGATACAATGTAAACCATACCTGCTAGGAATTGTTGATAAGCAGCAGCCAAGAGTGGAAGAGGAAATATAAGTGACTTGGCAGTGTCCAAAACTGTCCCCTGTAGTTGAATAAAATAAATATGGAAACAGGAGCAACAACTAGATGTAGAAACAGATAGTTCCCCCACCAAAAAGTAAAGGATAAGGTATTTGTCAAGATTTAAAAACTTCACAGGATACTGTTACCAGGTAAGTGATGGAGAAAAAGCACAGGTAGCAAGACGGGTTAATTATGTAACATGTCAAAATGGGTTCGGACTTAAATAAGTTATTTTTCAGTACGAGACGATAAAGGTCAACAAAAAACAATTCTTGGAGCATCTGTTAGAAATTTGTTTTATGAATAATTAATGCATTAAATTACAAAAACAGTATTATTGCCATAATAATTGTAGTTTGAATACAGCTGTTTAGAAACTTGTGTGGATTTGAAATACACTATGGCGACTTGCAGCCTGTTTGACCCTTCCTGTCCCGTTTGATGTCTTTCCTTTATAGCTAAAAAGTTCACTTGACTTGTTTGATTCGTTTGAGACCAAACCAACCCATTCATAAGTAAATCAGCCATAATTGCCACATCTAAAATAATCAGAAAATGTAGGGAAAAGAGGTCAGATTGAGAGGAAGAAAGAGGGACCAAGTATAACATTAAAGAATGTTAATGTCAAGAATCTGTCAAGATTGATAGGTTAGAAACATGCGTTATTCGATGCATTATATGTTAAACTTATATACATTCCTACCATTTAGTCTGCATTTGACCCTCCAGTAATTGTTTTATAATGCTGTAAAGATATATTCAATTTTCATGACCAAAAGTATGCCAAGTGATGTCAAAGAAAAGCAAATCATGTTCAAAAGTCTGAGATCTTTTTCCTTTTTGCATAATCAATAGCATGTCAGAATGTTTCTTTAGCCTCTCCTGTAATGTTTCTACTTGTAAGATATGCTACTTGAGGCCCCTATTTCAACAATTGTGGGGTATGCCCTCTGAACTGAAATATGTATCATCTTTTCATACACACAAAATTTGATTGCAAAAGAGTAGAAAAAATAAATCTTAGCACCAGGAAAATTACCAAATCTTGACAAGAAGCATTTAAGAAACTATCCTTGATCTGATCCCCCTGTAACAGACGGGGGATGTAATTTTTAAAAGTCCTGCATATACAAAAGAAAGTTACCTAATGACAGAAGCAAGCAAATATCAACCTATGTGGCATTTACAAAAACAAATGCAAGAGAACCCTAAAATCAAACTGCAACCACAAATATTCAATAGTTAATAAGGCATGATCAACTAATCCCTAACCATACTTATAAAGGTTTATTGACTACGTAATCATAGATTTATTAAAATACAGATTATAGCTTGGAATGTGACTACACTCGTCACTCACATGCCATGTACAAATAGAAGAAACAACTCAACAAGGTTATATATTCTCATCCTTATCTTACTTTGCGATTACATTCCTCCAAAAATATATATGGAAAAGGAAGAGTCTAGCTACTTACGGGCATATATATCTAAGTTTATCAATTTATACTTTTTTCAAACCATTGATGACAATTCCTAGTCGCAAAAACAAACATAACTGATTAAGAACATGTGGATTGTGATCATGGCATTAGAAGAAGACGTTAGTGCATAATAATAAGCATAGGATATGATACCATATATATGTGTGTGGGGAGTCTAAAAGATCTATGGCTATAATAAGGTTCAAAATAGACTGAACAATGCTGGATGATATCAGTTTAATAAACGAGATGGTTATGGTTATCTACCATGAGTTTCCCGCAGCATTTGATATAATATCATACAATATCCAAGGATGAATACCAGCTTGAACACCAAGAGAAATGGCCTCCACAGAAGAAACAAAATGAATCCCCTTAAGCAACTCTATTACCATCTTAGACTTTCTGGAAACAAACAGGGAACTACATCAACAATCATAGAAATCAAGTTTAAGTCCAAAACTGGATTCAAGGATCGATGAGATCTTTACAAGCATGCATCTCGAACTCGAACCCTAGCTATTGGTACAACTAATTCAGTTGCAAAATTTTTCAATCATATGCGAAAATGAAACTACCTGGACCGGTCGGAACCGGTGAGATGTGCAACGGCATCCATTTCGACTTTCGAGAGAAGAGATCCGATTGAAGACCAAGAGTATGCTGCTACTTGCAATCAAAAGCCTTTAATTGTTATTTAAAGTTGCTATCCATGCTCATACCTATATCCATACCTATTTCCATATCCATACCCATGCCCATGCCTATACCCATACCCATACCCATACCCATACCCATACCCATACCCATACCCATACCCATACCCATACCCATACAAAAATAATTGTGAATCATTACTTAGCATATGTCAAATCTTTATTAATTGTTAGTATCAAATAATCAAATTGTAGTACTTAAATATAAATAGTATAATAATAGAAATCTTTTCAAACTATTCACTTGATTATAATGCAGTTGTAACAGCAAAACAAATATGCAAAATAGCTAACCAAAACTATACAAGAAAGAGGCATTTATACTATGAAATCTAAACATTAAAAAAATCTTGATCATCTACTCTAGGTTTAGAATCAATTGCTTGTTAAAACAATTAATCTAAACATTACAAAATACCACGAATGTGTAATACTATTGATTTGTAAAAACAGGACAAGTACAAAACAGCTTAAAAGCCTTATGTGTTATTTAAAGTTGCTACCCATACCCATACTTATACAAGAATAACTGTGAATCATTACTTAGCATATGCCAAATCTCTATTAATTGTTAGTATCAAATAATCAAATTGCAGTACCTAAATATAAATAGCATAATAATAGAAATATTTTCAAACTATTCACTTGATTATAATGCAGTTGTAATAGCAAAACAAATATGCAAAACAACTAACCAAAACTATACAAGAAAGAGGTATTTATACTATGAAATCCAAACGCTAAAAAAATCTTGATCATCTACTCTAGGTTTAAAATCAATTGCTTGTTAAAACAATAAATCTTACACATTACAAAATACCGTGAGTGTGTAATACTATTGATTTATAAAAACCATACAATACAAACAACAAAATCAGCACAATAGATCCTCAAATCTAGGGCTAGACAAACAATTTATATTTCATAATAGATAGTCGTTTTAATACAGCGGAAGTCTTGAAGGTCCATATTGAACATAAGTAATTAAGGGGCTGTTTGGTAGCATCTGAATCAACCTTTTAATAGTTCAGATGTCTGAATAATTCAGCACTTAATGGTTCAGAGTGTTTGTTTCACGAGCAAATGTCTGCATAGTTCAAACATTTGCCTCTGAATTGTTAAGAATTATACTAATGTTGAATGGTTAAGAGGTGTAGTACTGAATGATTAAGACATTTTATCTGAATTGGTCAAACATTTGACTTTGAATAGTTAAACTATATACTAGCCGTTAATAGTTCAGATCTCTTAATGGTTTAGACCTCTTATTGGTTTAGTACTTAATCATTCAAAACTTGTCAAACAGCCCCTAAGACAAATTTACAATGATGTGCTATGGAGTTTTTTCATACCAAATGAAACCTTTCCAAATAGCCATTTGATGCTTCCACGAGTATTAACACTTAGGATTCTTATGTTGTTAGAAACACATGCTAAAACAAGTCAGCTATAAAGTCGATGAGTTATAAGTTTATAATTTTTAAATAATCAGGTAAAGTAAGCATCATGAGTATTAAACAAGTTTGGCACTAAACATGTATTTCAAGGGCATGCTACATATTTTTAAGTCGTTGGTCTAGTTTCGGTTACCCATTAGAGACATCCACTTTACGATAACCTCAACCTAAGCGTTGTTGGGTTAAGACCACCTATTAGAACAACACGTTCTATGATAGTCTCACCCCATGCCGATCATTTCCAATCAATAATCAGGTCCTATCATGGTCAACCTGTTTTAAGAGCTTATCATGATCATTCTTCGTGTGACATTATACAGGTACACAATACCACAAAGCACAAAATGTGTTACATAGGGTTTTTCCTCACCCGAAGGTCCGTGGTATCAAACCACTATCCAATGCCCAACTAGTCTAAGATAGAGTTGGACGCCCAAAGGCCTTGAGCATTAAGCTACACCTCCATGCCCGCAGGTCTTACTTGAGTTGCGAGCCCAAAGGCCTTGTGGTATAAAATCACTCATCAAAACCTTACAAATCAATTGTTTTTCCTTATGATCATCCTAAGTCATTCAAATATTTTAGAAAACCATTTTATGCCAAAAAAAATTTCCAAATCATCATTTTGCATATATAGCAGTAAATCATTTTCAAAAATAACTTTTGTTTGAAATCATACCAGTTCATTTAAAACCATTTCAAATTCTTTTTAAACTAGAATTTTATCAAAGTGTTATTTAGTATTCAAAAGCAAAACCCTTTTAGATAATCCATAGTTCAAAGCATAAAATAATAGGTATTTGAAATATATATGGCTCTCAAGAGCAAGTTAATCGAAGCATAAGTATAATAAATAATATGTTTGTATCTCAGCCTAAAACGATTAACAATGCGCAGTCAAAACTCATCTTATGGAGGATTCAGACTATATTTAATCTCAAGGCTTTGATCTAAATCATCCTTGGCATCGAAACAAAGCATGCCTACATCATACGATACAATTTTGCGATTCACATGAGTTTATAAGTTATTGTGTTAAACCTTAATATAACTAGATTAAGGCAAAATGTTTAAGTGGTTATCCTATGCACAGTTTCATCCATATTGATAATATATCATTTCCATCCATATAATAAACGTATTTAGAATTCAATATAAATAACAAAACTTAGTCCTAAATGAGTAGACCCATTGAATTAGAATCAGGTCGTGGTTATTTAAATGTTAGTGTTTTGAAAACAGAGTTATAAGATATCATCATTTAAACTCTGATAATTTGCTTATTAAAATTTCAAAACTATAAAACCTGTGTACGAGTCAAAGAAGTGTTTAATATATAAATCCTAATTTCATTATAAATCTTAATTTTGTCCAATCACATTTATCATAATATTTTGTTAATTATCAAGTCCATATATTTGTCCAAAACTTGTATTTATTATAACTGTTATTCTATAAGTTTAGATCAAAATCATCTAATATTTTCATGGCTCGATCTAATTAGTAATGATCCAATTTTGTAAATTCTTATTCATGGTTCCATAGTGAACCACTCAAGCCAACACACTCTAGATCTTGGTATGGTTGTGTATCACGAACTACAACCCAATAATAATTTAATGCAATTGTACCGATGAAGTTCTTTTAATTAAATTGAGTGATTCCTTAATAAACTCTTTAAAAAACAGTCCTTGGATTTAGAATATATTCTTATATAACAAAATTAACTTTTATTATTCTTTGAATAATAACTCTATAAAAATCATTAAAGCAGATAATGCACGACTTTAATAGTTATAACCTTTTTATAGCGATACATGGAAGACACAATGCACATATGATAGCTAAAGTGATAGTGCAAAATAGTAAAAGACTTCACCATTCTTTCCATAAATTCAAATGGTCTACTAAATCTCGTTTTGAGGTTTCCTTTTTGTATCATGTTTTAATCATCAATCATTGCTTTTGAAGCCTAGGGTGTTGGATCAAGAAAGGCTGGTGCAACCAAAACTAACACTTAAACTATTTTTGGTACAACTGATGAAGAACTTCCGAAGGCAAAAGCTAAGCTTCCGAAGCTTAAGCCTGAAGGAGCTTCCGAAGATAAACTCCAACTTCCGAAGACAAAGTCTTCCTTCTTCCGAGGTTTAACACTCATAAGAAATCAAGACAAATGACTTCCGAAGTATGAAGACCTGAAGAGTGCCTCAAGCCTCGGAAGAAGTAGCATTTTCCAAAGTATAAGTGGCTTTGGAAGAATTTGTTCTTCCGAAGCCAGTTAACATTCGAAAGAACCTACTATGAACCAGTGGACATAAGTATGGCCTTTTAGACACTCCGCTGTAAATCTCTTAGATGTTGCATAGTGCTTTTCCACACCCATGTAGTTGACCATACTTTATTCCACTCTTTATTCCTTATCAGTTAGTACAGTTACCAACTTTAGTTGGTGATAAAAAGTAAGTCATAGACATTTCATGGCTACCATATCTTAGATAATATTTTATCTAATATACCTTATCTTTAGCAATGTAGTATTTGCTTTAGTCATATGTTTTCAGCTGGTATCAAAGATACATTACCTTTTGATTTTTAGTGTTTGTAGGAATAATATCAATAAAACCCTTCTCCTATGCATCACAGATTGCATGAATTCATGTCTTGATGTGCTTGGTGCGGGAATGGTGAATTGGATTCTTTGCGATTCTAATGGTTGCTTCATTGTCACAAAATAATGGAGTATGTAAGAAATTGATTCCATAATCAATCATCTGATGTTGTATCCACAACATTTACGAGCAACAACTTGAAGCAGCAATATACTTTACCTCCCCCGTGAAAAGAGACATGGTAATCTGTTTCTTGCTCTTTCATGATACCAGACAATTTCTAGATATTGACAACCTCCGGTGATAGATTTTCTGTTTAACCTGCAACCACTAGAATCACTATCAGAATAACATGCAAATCAAAATTTCCACCATAAGGATACCAAAGACCTAAACGGGAAGAGCCTTTAAGATAACGAAAGATCAGTTTGACAGCTTTCTCATGAGATTCCTTAAGGTCAGATTGTATCGTGCACAATATCCTATAGCAAAAGTGATGTCTGGACGACTTGCTGTAAGATACATAAGGGAACCTGTAAGGATTAAATGTAAGGCTGATGCAACTCAAACACTCAAAGTCTCCTGCATGCATGCACAAGTGCATTGAAGAAGAATGTTTCGAAAGTTTCATATAAGCAACAGAAATATTCTAAGTGTGAAATCTTCCGAAGCCAAGACCAATATCTTCCAAAGCCAAGACCAATATCTTCCAAAGCCAAGACCAATATCTTCCAAAGCCAAAGATGAAGTCTTCCGAAGCTTCAGAGACAAAGTCTTTCAAAGCCAACACTTGAAGTCATGTTTCTTTCGAAGACTTTTAGTATACATGCTTTATCTGATGTACTTTACATAAAGTTGGACCCCCTTTCCGCTGTAACTCTATAAAGTCACCAACTTTCATAAGTTGGTGAAAAGGTCCATGCTTTTAGTAACTGTATATTGAGGTCTTGAGTCTGTAACTTTCTACTTCATGTACTTTATCCTTTTTATAATATATTAGGATGTGAGCTATGGCATTTCATAGTCACAAGTCAAAGACAATCTGCCTTTTGACTCTACAATTGATTTTGTTTGTTGTCTAGTCAATTATATTTAGCTGGCTTTCATAGTATGGCCAACTGTAGGATGTAGTATATGTATCTCAAGTACTTGTAACATTTTGATTATGCTTTGTAACATTTGTAATAGAACTTGAGATGGCAATATACTGCAATCTTGAAAACCATCTCCTAGTGTATTTTGCTATCTTGTTCTGTCTTATATTTACTTGTGTTCTTAGTATCATTACTAGTGGTTAATCTAGTCTCACTGTTTGATTAGTCAAGTAAATCTCCTCATTGTGTTGTTGTGTTGTAAGTGCATACCCTTCACCGATCCTGCATTTGGTATCAAAGCATTCCAGGCTCTTGATATAAGATTTCATCATCTTAAGATCCCTCACACACACAAAATACTTAACTTATCAAATGGCAGCCATTTCAAAATCTGATATGGAAACTAGAACCATGACCAAGTCCTCACTGATCACTCTTGATGACTTTGACACCTGGTGCCAAAGAATGGAAGGTTTCATCAGGTCTCTAGACTCAAGAATGTAGGAGTCTGTTGAAAATGGACCTTACATTCCAAGCACCCCCTCTGCTACTGGTGGTGGTATGGTCCCTAAGGTTGTGGCTGACTACTCAGATGAAGATAGAAAGAGAGTAGAGATTGACCAGAAGGCCATGACAGCCCTTCAGACTACTCTTCCAAACTCTGTGTACAGAGGTTTCAAGAAATGCAAAACAGCTAAGCAGTTGTGGGATGCATTGAAACTGATGTATGAGGATTCCTCTGAAGCAAAGGAAAACAAGAAGGATCTCCTGAAGTAGCAGTTTGAAAATTTCACCTTCAAAGCAGGTGAGACCATGACTCAACAATACTTCAGGTATGTTGAGATTGTGGATACCCTAGTGGATGGAGGAGTTGCTCTTGAAAACAGAACATTGTAAGGAAGCTCATGTCCTCACTTCCTAGGTAATGGACACACTACTGTGTGGTTATCAAGAGAATTAAGAACCTAAAAACTCTCACTCTAACAGAGTTATATGAGAGTCTCAGTGGTTACCAGATGGAGATGAACATGCAAGGTTCATCTGGAAATTCCAACAATCAAATGGGTTCAACCCTTCATGTGGTTGAAAGGGATAACATAGAACCCCACATCATCTCTTATGCTACCCTGACAACTCATAAAAGGGTCCTTCATCACCTTCCCCAAGACACCAAGGGAGAACTACACTCAAGGAAGCCCATTCCAAGAGACAATTTCTTCTCAATCCTTTATGTCTTCTGATGAAAGTTGTGGCAACTTTCTTTTCACCCTTGAAGACCTGGACTGTATCCATCCAGATGATCTGGAGTACATGGAAATAGTCCAGCAGATGGCTCTTCTCACTCACAAAGCCAAGAAGTTCTACAAGTAGACTGGTAAGTCAAGTGTTATGATTGTAACTTGATGGGCCACTTTGCCAGGGAGTGTAAGGCACCAAGAACAAATGGTGGCCAAGCACAATCCAGACCAAACAACTTTGACAAAACCACCCAAAATAAAAAGCCAAAGCAGCAAGCTGCAGTTGCTGTTGATGAAGGAAGCTTTGACTGAAGCTTTCAGGTGGAAGATGCTTCTCCAAACCAAGCACTGATGACAGATCATGATAAAGCCAAGGTATTGGAACTTCTCTGTACCCTTGAATGCATTGCTAAAGTGAACAGATACAGGTCTTACAACTTAGAAATGAGATCTGATCTTGAGTCCTTAAACATTCTAAAAGCTTATTTTTGAAAGTCTAATAGTGATTATAAACTAAAGATAGAGGACTTAGAGAAAACCATTTCAGTTCTAATACATGAGCATACAAATTATAGGACTCAGATCAAGGATCTCATAACTAAGCTGACTGAGTGCCAATCTAAGCTTGTGATCAGCAAAGCTAGGGCAGAAAAGTGTATTCTTGAAGAAGAGACCTTCAAGAACATGATGTCCTCATCCCTACACAACAAAGTGTGCTATCAAAACAAGCAGGTACTGGATCTAATGAGATAGCTCCTCCACACACAATCTTGTCTGCAAGATCACCTAGGTGTGGAACTTGTGAAGATGAGCTTCCTCTCATAGACTCTTTAAGTGAAGAGGATGAAGAAGTGATAGTGAAGAATTCCTTTGGGAAGAGTGAAGAGGAGGATTGTAAGAATGGTCACTATCCTTTTGAGGAGAAGAACAAGACTGTGATGACCAAGTCTATGAGAAAGAACTTGATCAGAAGAGCAAAAGAAAAGCTAGGAAGGCTCAAGAGATCAAGGCTACTTTTGATTGTAGGTAGAAACAAGTTTTTATCTCTACAGGATTTGAAGTGGTGAAGACTGAAGACATCAACCTAAACTCTTCTGCTAAGAGTTCTGGTTCATGTTCAAATCATCTCAACACCAAGAAGAATACTGATTTGTTGTATACCACTGCTACACAGCCTGGACCATCCAACTCCAAGAACAGTTCTCAACCCAAAAGGACTGTCTCAGCATCTGGAAAGATGAAGGTGGAGAACGGATGTGATCAATATCAGTCTTGTTCTCAAAAGAAGGCTCTTGGAAGAAGAAAATGGAGTGTGTTATGTGTGAAAGTACTTCTCATATTGCTAAGGATTGTCCATACAATCCTAAAGGTACTCTTCACATGACCAAGAAAAGGACTTCTAAGAGTTCCAAGAAGATTCAAGCTTCGGAAGGAAAATCTATTTCCTTCGGAAGCTCCAAAACTAAGAAGAAGGCAATTGGAAAGATCAACAAGCGTCCACACCTTGAGTTTCCTAAACTGTTGAAGCTCCAATTACATGGAATCAACCCAGTATGGATTCAACGCAACATGGATCCTGAAGAGCTGCATGAACATTCTTTGGGACAATTTGGGATATAAAATAAGAGAACAAACACACGTTTATCTAAGCAGATTGACTCCGCATCCTAACATCATTAGAGATTGAACCAATTATGTCATAATGAGGGTGATCTTCAATGTTTTAAAATAAATGGTTAAAGGTAAGGGATTGGATTGAGGTGGGCTATTGGATTGAGATTGTGTATATAATGGAGATGGAGATGGCTGAACAGGTTTAACAGGTGAGGTGATGGAAACGTTTGACTTGAGGTAGAGGTTGGTGTCGAAGGAAGAAATGCTACTTATGTTGCATTGTCAGATGATGAATTGGGAGGGGCTTCAAAAATAGGAGGGACTTGAGGTAATGTATCTGGAGGAATAATGTTCATTTGGACATTGAAGAAGGACACATCATCATCAAAAACTAGAAGATTAAGGAGTTGAAAATAGTATTTGAGTCAAAGAACCATGCGGGTTCTGATCAGACATTTGAGGAATAAGATTCCTGCCAATCAACATAGAATGACTCCTGCATAATATGTGTTATCTTGTTATACACCCGATAAACTTTCTAAGAGGATGAATAACCAATGAAGTACACTCATCTAACATAACACCAAAATGCTTATTTGTGGCCTGAGTGTTCAGTAAGGTACACGAGAATCGAATGAACGAAAGAATCAATCAATGGCTTCGTTGAGAAATAATTCATAAGGAGTCTTCATTTTGTCTTTTACAATCAAACCGGTTAAGAACATAGGAAGACAATTCACCACCTTAGCCAAAAAATATTGGTAAAGCAGGATCTCGATCAACATGGTGCAGAGCGGCTCTATAAGAGTCAATTTTTTCTTTCAGCAACTCATTTTGTGAGAGTTCTCGCAACAACTGAAATGTCTCAAAATTCCTTTAATTTTGCACAGAAGGGAATCAAGGAATGGATTTCTAACTCGGTTTCATTGTTAACTTAGAATAGCCATTACCTTCCTCTTGCGTATCATTTCAATCAACAAAAGAATTTAACCTTGGAGCTCTTCAGCAGCTTCTCTTTTATGGGCTAGAAATTACCCATGGAATACCTTTGCAGGATCGTTGAAGGGTGTAGAGTTACACAAACACACAACACAAAGAGAGATAAACTAAACTTAGATCACAGTAAACTGGATTAACCAAGTGAGACACTAAGAACACAAGTAGTATATGAGACAGAACACAAAGAACACAAGTGGTTTTGGTTTTCAAGATGCAGTATATTGCTTTCTCTATGTTCTATTACAAGTGTTACAAAGCATAAATAAAGATACAAGAACATGAGATACTTATACAACATCCTACAGCCGGCTATACTTTGAAAGCCAGCTGGATACAATTGACTAGACACACACAAAATCAATTGTAGAGTCAAAAGGCAGATTGCCTTTTGACTAGTGACTATGACATGCCATAGCTCACATCCTTATCTATTACAAAAAGGATAAAGTACATAAAGTAGAAAGTTACAGACTCAAGACCTCAATGTACAGTTACCAAAAGCATGGACCTTTTCACCAAACCATGTTAGTTGGTGACTTGCAGAGTTGCAGCGGAAAGGTGTCCAGCTTTATGGAACAGTACATCAGATAAAGCATGTTACTAAAAGTCTTCGGAAGAAATCTGTCTTCATGAACTTGAAGCTTCGGAAGACTTTGTCTCTGAGGCTTCGGAAGACTTCATCTTTGGCTTCGGAAGATGTTGGTCTGGCTTCGGAAGATTTCACACTTAGAGTATTTCTGTTGCACATGTGAAACTTCCGAAGCATTCCACTTCAATGCACTTGTGCAGCATGCAGGAAAGACTAAAGATGTTTAGGTTGCATCAGCCTCTTCATTAATCTCTACAAACTCCCCTAGGCTGATGCTACCAAAACACTTAGAAAACTTCAGATATTAACAGTCCTCATTAGGATGATCACCATTCCTTTCTTCATAAGATGATCAGGATCCTTCAGGCTGTCAAAGTGTCTTCTCATGTCAAAGAGGTCATGCAGAGGCAACTGAAACATATCTTGCCATGTATAAATGTCTTCAATGCCTTGATCTCTAATAACATGCCACCTTTCTGGATTTGTGGTGTATGTCCAAGACAAGATGGGTCTTCCTGATGCTAGAGGAGCTACTGAAGTTGGAGTTGATTGA
This sequence comes from Flaveria trinervia, assembly GCA_025506515.1. Classification (NCBI taxonomy): domain Eukaryota; kingdom Viridiplantae; phylum Streptophyta; class Magnoliopsida; order Asterales; family Asteraceae; genus Flaveria; species Flaveria trinervia. The sequence continues at coordinate 103,312 of JACCIX010000869.1, forward strand.
GCATCCTCTGGCTGCACATCCTCAGGCTGTTCTGATTCATCCTGAGGTTCAGAAGGGGATCAGGCTTCTTCTTTTCTTAGACTTTGGTTTAGAAGCCATCCTCTTCTTCTCTTTCCAAATTTTAACTGAGAAGACTGGCCTGCAGCACCAGATTGATCTTCACTGTCTTTCTCAGTTGGGACTTCCTCTCTCTCAGGTTCAGAGAGGAGAAGGAGGTTGACCCTGCTGTGGATCAGAAGATGAAGCTTGCTGAGCATTAGCAGGAGGTCCAGGTTGTGTTGTGTCTGTTTGTTCAACCTTAACCTCCACTTCAGGTGGGGCCTGACTTGGAGTGGAGTGTAAGTCAGTGAGTCTCCACTCTTAATCTTCTGCTTGATTACCCTGATATGCTCATCCATAGTGGATAGAGACATGGGTCCAAGTCTCCTTCCGGAGAATCCATACAGCTTCAAGAAGCTCATCATCCTCTGCCTATCAGCAGACTTCTTCATGCTCTTTGGATGATGGCTCTTGACTTTGCAGCTTCTTCCCCATCTTCTTCTTTGTTGTCTTTCTTTCCTTGACTAACTCAAGCTCAAGTTGTTTTAAATACTCAAACTCAACATAGTCATAAGGTAAGGGAAGGAGTGCATCTGCCTGATAGAGGCCTGTGGCACTCAGGTAGTTAATCATCTTGATTCTGTCTTCTTCCTTATCTACCTGAGGTTCTTGTTGAACCACATCCTCTTGTTCAGGACTTTCTTGAACTGGTGAGAGGGTAGGCATACCTGTACAGTCTTTTTTTTTCTCTCTTCTTTGACTGTACTAGGAGTTCTGCATCTTCTGCCTCCTTCTTCTCTCTTGACCTTTCCAGATCAACCAGCTCATTCAATTCATCCAAGGGGAGAGAAATGATTTATCTATGTCATAGTTCCTAGTCTGCAGATAGTTGATCCTGACTGCCCTTAACTCATCATTTTGAGTATCTGGTCTGGGGGCAGCCCTGATTGCAGACTCCATGAGTCTTGGAGACTCAGTAGAGGAACCTTCTCCCCTTAGCCTCCTTTCCTCTCTCTCTCCTCCTCCTCAATCTCCTCAGATGTCATTTTCTTTTCCCTTTGTCACTCACAGACCTTTGTGACTCAGGGGAGAGAGCTTTGGCCTTCATTGCTTTGCAGCATCTGAGCTCAGGCCAGAGAGAGGTTGAGAAGCACCTTCACCAGCAGGTGTCTCAGAAGGAATATGGATCTCTGCAGCAGTTGGAGATGATGAGACAGGGCTCTCAGGTTCTGTCACTGGGCCTTCAGTCAAGGTTTCCCCTATGAAGCTAATCTTAGGGTCTGCCTCAACATCCAGTTGACCGATGACATTGCCTGATTGCCTTAGTCTCCTCTTAGACTGAACTCTGCAATGATCCTGTCTTGGATTCTTCTAGCCAGTCTGTCAGCTTGTCTTGATTGGCTTGGGTTGACAAGTGGCATGTTGACTAGATCCAGACCTTCATAGTAGTCCAAGTTCTGAAAATTAAAGACTTCTTGCTGTCCTTGAACTCTTATGATAATGAGGCTCTCCTGTTGTTGTCATACCTCCACCCAATAATGTGATTGAAGGATGATGAAGGTGACATAGCCCTTGGTATCCCATCCTCAAACAGACTCTGTATGAAGGAGTCTGTGTAGTCCACATCAATGTGAACTAGAGGAGGTTGCTGAGAATGCACAGTTGCAAGTGAGGATGGTGAGTCCTCAATGTCCATTCTCTCGGAGGAACTCCCAGGTTCTGTGGCTGGAATGACTTTCTCCCCTTTTTGGTAGCATCACCCACTTGCATAGGTGAGCTGGAGGATAGGTCAATCACATCCACAGGTTCTTGTGTTCCTGGTTGAGCTCTCCTTAAGGGTCTCCCAGCTAGTTTTTCCTTAAGATATGAAATCTCAAGTTGCTGATCATTGATCCTGTTTGTAAGGTAGTCACCTGAGATTCAAGGTGACTGACCTTTGAGACTAGGTAAGTGCATGTTTTAGACAGTTTTTGCACTTTTAGTCTCAGATCCCCTCATCTTCATCAGAAGAATCACTGGGGTGGAGAAGATTGGACCAGAGTCCTTTCTCTCATGACCAGTTCTAAGTTCTTGGCTACTGGATTTCCTCTGCTCACTGGCAGTCTCAGTTGAGATGTCAGTGGGCTGAGTTGCCATGGTTGAGGTCTTAATGATGTAATCACTTTCAGAAGTGAGAGCCTTTCCATATGGACATCCTGAACAGGTTCAGAAGTGTCCACCTCAGTTGTAGGGACTGATGTGGGATAGATGTAGGAGACTCAGGAGTACTCATCTCTCTTTGAGTAGGGGAAAGAAGAGAGATTCATTATACTCACTGAAACCTATATCTTCATCAGTATAGAAGTCAAGGTGGGAAATGGTTGGTTGAGATCTATAGGCTGGGGATGGTAACTGTCCCCTGAAGGTTGATCACTTGAGTGTTGAGACTCAGAGTGATGGCTTAAGGCAGTAGGGCTAATGAGCTCATCAGGCTGAGCATGAGGAACCTCAGCACTGATTCTTGAAGAGATGGGAGTGGTCTGCTCCTCAGGAGAAATGGGAGCTCCAGTGTCCATTTCTTCCTGTATGGGTGAGTATATGGGGGCCTCCACAGACTGAATAGTCTGAGCAGGGGTTCGTTTGGATTTTCTTTGGTAGGTGATGGAGATTTGAGGCTGTGTGGGTGGTTGGGAAGTAGCAGGTGTGGGTTCAACACTAGCTTGTGCTGCTAGGTTGTCACCTTGAGCAATGAGCTCTAACATTTTTGGGACTAGGGCTGTTTCTACCCCAGAGAATCCAACAGTGGACTTTCTCAATATTTTAAAGATGCGGGCTTCATCTGTCCCAATTTAAGAATGTTACCTGTTCCCTTAACTGTGAGCCCAGTTCACAGTTAAGAATGTACTGGACATATCTAGGAAACATGTAATATTCTAAGGAGTCTAAATTAGCAAGCAAATTTGTATAAACAAACTGAGAGTACCTGAATTTGACCCCTTGAACCATTCCATGGACTATGAAGGAGAGATCTTCAGGAATCTGGTCCCATCCACCATGCTTGTTTGATAAGCTGTGGATGACCACATGGAGCAGGAATCTCCATTGGGATGAGACCTTCCCTTTCCTGAAGGTCTTTACAGAGAAATCTCCCTCATACCCATCTGCTCAAAGGAATGATTAACAGCTTCCTTTGGGAGAAACACCTCACCTTCTTCATCATCCAGCTGAAGATGTCTGTTGATGATGGCCGGAGTGATGAAGATTGTTCTTCCCTGCACTGTGGCAGACAGTGCCTTCTCCCCATCCATAATGACCTCTTGGCAGGTCTTCCAGAATTCAAGCAACTGATCCTCATAGAGTGGAGGATCAATGGTGAGGGAGGTGAAGTAGTTTGACAGAGATAAAACGGCAAACCTCTGAGAAATGAGGATCTTTCTCAGAGCATAACAGAGCAACTTGATGTGTTGTTTGTGTAGCTGCATGGTAAAGTTGGGATCATTTCTGTGAGCAAGGTTGGCCATTTTGAAGTAGCTTAAGGACGAAGGAGAAGAAAGAAAGAAATTTCAAAGAAATTTGGGTTTTTAGGTTTGGAGGAAGAACAGATGATAGAAAGAGGGGGGAAACCGTTGGGTTTATATGTGAGAAGGATTTCAGATAAAGTTTAATGAAAGAGGATAAACTTTGAAATCCGAATGTCGGTCCCACCTCTGAAAAAGTAGTTTACTTTTTGCTCAAAAAGTAGTTTTCTTGGAAGTCAAAAAGCTTCCGAAGGTTAATTATCTTCGGAAGTTTTAATTAAAAAGCTTTCGAAGCTAAAATGACTTCGGAAGAATTTCCTGAGAGATTTGAAAATTTTGCTTCGGAAGAAAAATTAAAGCTTGAGTGCTTTGTGTGTAAACAGACAAAGCTTCCGAGAGTTAATTTTGCTTCGGAAGTAAATGGTCCTAAAATTTAGTAAGTGTCTGAGACAAATATTTAAGCTTCGGAAGATAAATTTTGAACTCTTCCAAGGTAAACTTCTTAGACAGTTATTAATTTGAAGGCATGATTTACTTCCGAAGTAAAAACAAAACTTCCGAAGTATCAGAATTTAAAAAAATCTAAGGAAAGTCTTCAAAAAGAATTTTTTTCATCCAAAGAAAACATGAGCTTATGAAAGTGATGAACTAGACAACTTAGGACACACATATTTAAGAAATAATAAGAATTAGTTTTAAGAAAAGCTTACTCAAGGTTATCATCCAATAGCTGATATAAGATATTTAAATCTCTGTTCATCAAAAGCCTTTGTAAACAGATCAGCATATTGTTCATCTGTGTGAACCTTGACTAGTTTAATTAATCCCTTTCATAGTTATCTCTTATTAAATGATACTGATATTGATGTGCTTTGTCCTTGAGTGCTGCACAGGGTTTCTATGTGATTGAGATAGCACTGTTGTTGTCTATGTGAATGGGAGTCTCCTTGAAGTTTAACCTATAGTCCAGCATCTGATTTTGAATCCAAAGTACTTGAGCACAGCAGCTTGCAGCAGCAATGTATTCAGCTTCAGCAGTTGATGCAGAGACACAGGATTGTTTCTTGCATTGCCATGAGACAACCCTTCCACCAAGAAATTGACATCCCCCAGATGTAGACTTTGCAGTCATGTTGCAACCACCATAATCACTATCTGTATAGGCATACAGATTAAAGTCAGAATTCTTGGGATACCATAGGCCAAGTGTTGATGCACCCTTGAGGTATCTTAGAATCCTCTTGACAGTGATAAGGTGAGACATCTTAGGGTTGGCTTGATATCTTGCACAAATACATGTAGCAAACATGATATCAGGCCTGCTAGCAGTAAGATACATAAGAGACCCAATCATAGCCCTGTATAAATGCTCATCTACACACTCCCCCTCAAGATCAGGACCAAGAGAGTGGTTTCTGGCTATGGGTGTCTTAGCAATCTTACAGTCAGTCATATTAAACCTCTTGAGTATGTCCTGAACATACTTTGACTGACTTATGAAGATGCCATCTTCAACTTGCTTCACTTGAATTCCCAGAAAGAAATTGAGTTCCCCCATGGCACTCATTTCAAATCTGTCTTTCATCAGCTTCTCAAAGTCTTTGCAGAGCTTTGGATTAGTTGAACCAAAGATGATGTCATCCACATATACCTGAACTAGCAATATGTCTTTTCCTTGTCCTTTGATGAAGAGAGTTCCATCTATAGTACCCCTCCTGTATCCATGTTTATAAAGATACTCAGACAGTGTCTCATACCACTTCCTGGGTGCCTGATGCAGCCCATAGAGAGCTTTGTCAAGCTTGCAGACATAATCAGGATGATCAGGGTCTACAAAACCAGGTGGCTGTTTGACATAAACCTCTTCATCTATCACTCCATACAAAAAGGCACACTTCACATCAAGTTGAAAAACCTTGAAGTTCTTGGATGCAGCAAATGCCAGGAATATCCTAACAGCTTCTAATCTTGCCACTGGAGCAAAGACATCAGTGTAGTCAATCCCTTCTTCTTGTGTGTATCCTTGAACAACCAGTCTAGCTTTGTTCTTGATGATGATGCCTCTATCATCTTTCTTGTTCCTAAACACCCATTTGGTTCCAATGGTAGTCTTCCCAGAAGGAAGAGGACAAAGGTTCCAAACTTTCTGCCTTTTGAATTGAAGCAGCTCTTGTTGCATAGCTTCAACCCAACTTCCATCCTTTAGAGCTTCATCAACTTTCTTTGGCTCTATCTGGGATAGAAAACAAGAGTGAAGACAAACATTTGCTTCATGGGTTTGTCCCTTGTTTTTACCCCTGAGACAACATCTCCAATGATGTTGTGGTAGGATGAGACTTGTGGATCCTAAGCTGAGGGATCACAACAAGTTGTTGAGAAAGATCTAAATTTGAGAAATTTAGATCTGGCATAGATGTTTCTCCCACCACATCAGCACACTTTTCAAGTGAAACTTGATCCAAGCAGTGTGTGACATCATTGATGTTCTCATCCACAGTGTGGTTAGTGGCATCAAGAAATTCTTGGTCACTGTCACCAACACCATTGTTCTCTTCCACAGTTGAGGTGTTCTTATCTGGTTGTAGAGCCTCTGAGCTGGAATTTGAAGGCATACCAGATGTATCAGCTGAATTTGTCATTGTAGGGCTGATAGAAACCTCATTTGCAGAAGTGGTTCCAACTGGAGCTGAAGATATGTGTCTTGAAGATCTTCCTAGCTCAAATCTTGGATCAGGATCATCTGTATTCAAATTTTCTGCAGATCCTGAAACATTCTCACAAGATTTGTTAAAACAGTTGGTAACCAAATCAAGATCAAAAACCAATCCGGACCAGAACCAGTAACACAAGGTGTGTGTTCATTGAAAGTCACATTGGCTGACTCCTCAACAATTCTAGTTCTGAGATTGTATACTCTATAAGCCTTAGCTTGGGAAGAGTATCCAATAAAGTGTCCATCATCTGATTTCTCAGCAAACTTGGCAATTTGATCTTTGGTATTCAAGATGGTGCAAGGACATCCAAATGACCTGAGAAAACCAATGAAAGGTCCCTCTTGTGCCAAAGTTCATAAGGAGTCTTGCCATGAGTCTTAACTACTAAAACTCTGTTCTGCACATAGCAGGCAGTGTTGACTGCCTCTGCCCAGAAGGTGATGGGCAGTTTAGAGTCAGACAACATGGTTCTTGCAGCTTCAATCAGTGTCCTGTTTCTCCTCTCAGCAACACCATTTTGCTGAGGAGTCCTGGGAGCACTAAATTGTCTTGTAATACCCTTTTCATCACAGAATGTGTCAAGGATATGGTTCTTAAATTTGGTCCTTGATCACATCTTATGATCTTGACCTTGTGATCAGATTGATTCTCAATCTTTAAGATGAAATTCTTCAGAATCTCAGGAGTCTCATCCTTAGTTCTAGAAAGAAAACCCAAGTGAATCTTGTAAAGTCATCTGTGATCACTAGACAGTATGAGGTCCTTCCTAAACTCATTACACTGGTGGGGCCAAAGAGATCCATATGTAACAAGTGTAAGGGAGTAGTGATTGAGTTCTTTTCCTTAGGCTTGTGAGATACCTTATGTTGCTTCCCTTTCAGGCATGCAACACAGTGGTCATCACTTGTAAACTCTTTCTTTGGCATTCCAGTTACCAAGTCATGCTTAATTAATTTATTCATGTTCTTAAAGTTTACATGGCACATTCTTTATGCCATAGGAAAGACTCATCACTATTGGCTTTAGACAGAAAGCATGAAACTTCTCAGAGGGAGGTTTCTTGAAATCCATCTTGTACATGTTTCCTTTCCTGGGGGCTCTAAGCAGGAAAATCATGAGGAATGACCACACCCGGCCTAAGAACAATGCACTCATGCTCAGTTAGAGCATGTTATGACTCTGATCACAAATTGAGATACACTCAAAAATTGTATCCAAGCTCCTTACAAAGTTTACCTTTCTATGCTGAGCTTCCATTTGTGACCTTGCCCCTACCAGAAATAAACCACCTTCATCTCCTCCAAAGCAACAGTCTCCATCAATCCTTTTAAAGTTCTGAGTAGTGACCTATACAGTCATGTGCTTGGAGCAGACATGTTTAGATCCAGACATTTTGTCTGTCTTCAGCTGTCCGCACAAAGAGAATGATTAGTTACATCTGGAAACCCAAGCCTGCTTGTCTTGGGCTCACTTGCAGAAGATAACATTAACAGTTGTAAGGATTCCTGAAGTCTGATGCAACCCAAAAACTGCCTAAGTGTTTCAGCAACATGCACTAAGTACTGAGTGAAGAATGCTTCGGAAGAATTACACAAAGCATTAGAAAATACCTAAGTGTAATATCTCCGAAGCCAAGACCAATCTTCCGAAGCCTAACATGAAGTCTTCCGAAGCTTGAAGAGACAAAGTCTTCCGAAGCTTCAACCTATGAAGACAGATTTCTTCCGAAGACTTTTAGTACACATGCTTTATTGATGTACTGTTCCATAAAGCACCTTTCCGCTGCGTCTCTGATAAGTCACCAACTTACAAGAGTTGGTGAAAAGGTCCATGCTTTTGGTAACTGTACATTGAGGTCTTGAGTCTGAAACTTTCCACTTTATGTACTTTATCCTTTCTAAATGTATAAGGATGTGAGCTATGGCATGTCATAGTCACAAGGTCAAAAGGCAGATATGCCTTTTGATCCTACAATTGATTTTGTTAGTGTCTAGTCAATTGTATCCAGCTGGCTTTCATAGTATAGCCGGCTGTAGGTGTAGTATAAGTATTCCAAGTTCTTGTATCTTTCAAAAATGCTTTGTAACACTTGTAAAAGAACTTGAGAAAGCAATATACTGCTACCTTGAAAACTATACTCTCTTGTTCTGTCTCTTGCTTTACTTGTGTTCTCTGCATCACCTTTGGTTACCAGTTCACTGTTTGATTAACGTTTAGTTAATCTCTCATTGTGTTGTGTTGTGTTGTAATTGTGTTCAAGCCCTTGAACGATCCTGCAATTGGTATCAGAGCTTTCAGGCTCGTGATATAAGATCTAACCATCTTAAGATCCCTCACACACACAAAAACTAAACTTTTCAAATGGCTTCCATCTCAAAGACTGATATGGAGACTGGAACCATGAACAAATCCCCATTGATCACTCTTGATGACTTCGACACCTGGTGCATGAGGATGGAAGGCTTCATCAGGTCTCTTGACTCAAGAATGTGGGAATCTGTTGAATATGGACCTTTCATACCTAGCACCCCTCTGCTACCGGTGCTGGTATGATTCCTAAAGATGTGGCCAACTACTCAGATGAAGATAGGAAAAGAGTAGAGATTGACAGGAAGGCCATGACTGCTCTTCAGACTGCTATCCCAAACTCTGTGTACAGAGGTTTTAAGAAGTGCAAAACAGCTAAACAGCTGTGGGATGCACTGAAGCTGATGTATGAAGGCTCCTCTGAAGCCAAGGAGAACAAGAAAGATCTTCTGAAGCAGCAGTTTGAAAATTTCACCTTTAAAACAGGTGAAACCATGACCCAACAATACTTCAGGTATGTTGAGATTGTGGATACCCTTGTGGATGGAGGAGTTCCTCTTGAGAACAGAGACATTGTAAGGAAGTTCATGTCCTCACTTCCTAGGCAATGGACACACTATTGTGTGGTAATCAAGAGGACTGAGAACCTTAAAACTCTTACTCTGACAGAGTTATATGGGATTCTCAGTGGATACCAGATGGAGATGAACTTACAAGGTTCATCTGGCAACTCTAACAATCAAATGGGTTCAGCCCTTCATGTGGTTGAAAGGGACAGCATAGAACCCCAACATCATCTCCTATGCTACCCTGACAACTCACAAAAGGGTCCTTTCATCACCTTCCCGGAGACACCAAGGGAGAACTTTACTCAAGGAAGCCCATTCCAAGAGACAAGTTCTTCTCAAGCCTTTGTGTCTGCAGATGAAAGCTGTGGAAATTATCTCTTCACTCTTGAAGATCTAGACTGTATCCATCCAGATGACCTGGAATACATGGAGATAGTTCAGCAGATGGCTCTTCTCACTCACAGAGCCAAGAAGTTCTACAAGAGGACAGGAAGAAAATTTCCAAGCAATGCTACCAGTGGTAAGTTTGGCCTGGATAAAAGCAAAGTTAAGTGTTACAATTGTAACCTTATGGGTCACTTCGCCAGGGAGTGTAAGGCACCCAGAGCAAATGGGGGTCAAACACAACTCAGACCAAACTCACCAACAATACCCCTCAGGCTGAGAAGACAAAGCAACATGCTGCGGTTGCTGTTGAAGAGGGAGGATTTGACTGGAGTTTTCAGGTGGAGGATGCTTCTCCAAACCAAGCATTGATGGCTGATCATGATGAAGCCAAGGTATTAGAACATCTTTGCTCCCCTGAATGCATTGCTAAAGTAAATAGATACAGGTCCTACAACCTAGAGATGAGATCTGATCTTGAGTCATTAAACATATTAAAATCTGACTTTAGAAAGTCTGAAAATGATTACAAGTTAAAGATAGAAGACTTGGAGAAAACTATTTCAGTACTAAAACATGAACATACAGATTTTAGAACTCAGATCCAAGATCTCATCACTAAGTTGACTAAGTGCCAGGCTGAGCTTGTGATCAGCAAAGCCCTGGCAGAGAAAAGTGTTCTTGAAGAAGAGACCTTCAAGAACATGATATCCTCATCCCTACACAATAAGGTTTGTTATCAAAATAGACAGGGACTGGGATCAAATGAGATAGCTCCTCCACACACAATCTTGTCTGTAAGATCTCCTAGGTGTGGAACTTGTGAAGATGAGCTTCCTCTCATAGATCCAGTAAGTGAGGATGATGAAGAAGTGATAGTGAGGAATCCCTCTGAGAAGAGTGAAGAAGAGGATTCCTCCAAGGGCCACTATCCTTCTGAGGAGAAGAAATTAACTGTGATGACCAAGTCCAAGAGAAAGAACTTGATCAGGAAGAGCAAAAGGAAAGCAAAGAAGGCTCAAGAAATCAAGGCTACCTTTGATGCTAAGCAGAAACAAGTGTTCATCTCTGCAGGTTTCAAAGCAATAAGGACTGAAGACATCCACCAAAGCCTCTTATCTAAGAGTTCTGGTTCATGTTCAAATCATCTCAGTACAAAGAGAAGACTGAGCTGTGTACCACTGCTGCACAGCCTGGACCATCAAATTCCAAGAACAGTTCACAGCCCAAGGGAACTGTATCTGAATCTACCAAGATGAAGGTGAAAAAGGAATGTGACCAAGGCCAGTCTTGCTCTCAAAAGGAGATTTCTTTGAAGAAGAAAATGCTGTGTGTTATGTGTGAAAGTACTTCTCATATTGCCAAGGATTGTCCATACAATCCTAAAAGTACTATCCACATGACCAATACAAAGACTTCAAAGAATCTCAAGAAGTCTCAAGCTTCGGAAGGAAAGTCTGTTTCCTTCGGAAGCTCCAAATCAAAGAAGAAGGTAAATGGAAATTACCTTCGGAAGCAAAGTTGGTCTCGGAAGAAAGGAGTTCTTCCGAAGTACTAAAGTCTACTGCAGTGACTGTAGATTCTTCCGAAGTATCAGTCATTAAAACTTGTGAAGCTCCAAAAGCTTCTAAGGTTTTGAAGGTCAAGTCCAAGACTCCAAAGGTGGTGTGGAAGTCTAAGAAAGACCAAATGACTGAGGTTTCTCCATCAACAACAGCCGAAGATCCCCTCTGTACAACCATAGGATCTATTACTGTTGCATTACTTCTATTACACTTACTGAACCCAAGACAAGTAAGGCTTGGGTTTCCAAATGTAACTAATCATTTTCTTTGTGCAGGAACAGCTCAAGACAAACAAGAATGTCTGGATAATTGACAGTGGCTGTTCCAGGCACATGACAGGCGATAGGTCTTTACTTCATAATTTTGAGAGAATTGATGGAGGACCAGTTGCTTTTGGAGGAAATGAAGGTGGTTACATTTATGGAAGGGGCAAGGTCACAAATGGTAAGCTCAGCATTGAGAAGGTAAACTTTGTTAAGGAGCTTGGGTACAATCTTCTGAGTGTATCTCAATTTTGTGATCAGAGTCATAACATGCTCTTCACTGAGCATGAGTGCATTGTTCTCAAACCTGGAGTGGTCATTCCTCATGAGCATATTCTGCTCAGAGCCCCCAGGAAAGGGAACATGTACAAGATGGATTTGCAAGAAACATCTCCCTCTGGAGAAGTTTCATGCTTTCTATCTAAAGCAAATAGTGATGAGTCTTTCCTATGGCATAAAAGAATGTGCCATGTAAACTTTAAGAATATGAATAAATTAATCAAACATGATCTGGTAACTGGAATGCCAAAGAAAGAGTTTACAAGTGATGATCATTGTGTTGCATGCCTGAAAGGGAAGCAACACAAGGTATCTCACAAGCCTAAGGAAAAGAACTCCATCACTACTCCCCTACACTTATTACATATGGATCTCTTTGGCCCCACCAGTGTAATGAGTTTAGGAAGGACCTTATACTGTCTAGTGATCACAGATGATTTTACAAGATTCACTTGGGTTTTCTTTCTTAGAACTAAAGATGAGACTCCTGAGATTCTAAAGAATTTCATCTTAAAGATTGAGAATCAATGTGATCACAAGGTCAAAACCATAAGATGTGATCAAGGAACTGAATTCAAGAACCAAATCCTTGATACATTTTGTGATGAAAAGGGTATTACAAGACAATACAGTGCTCCCAGGACTCCTCAGCAAAACGGAGTTGCTGAGAGGAGAAACAGGACACTTATTGAAGCTGCAAGAACTATGTTGTCTGACTCTAAACTGCCTATCACCTTCTGGGCAGAGGCAGTTAATACTGCCTGCTATGTGCAAAACAGAGTCTTAGTAGTTAAGACACATGGTAAGACTCCTTATGAACTTTGGCACAAGAGGAAACCTTTCATTGGTTTTCTCAGGTCATTTGGATGTCCCTGCACCATCTTGAATACCAAAGATCAAGTTGCCAAGTTTGCTGAGAAATCAGACGATGGACACTTCATTGGATACTCTTCTCAAGCTAAAGCTTATAGAGTATACAATCTCAGAACTAGAATCATTGAGGAGTCAGCCAATGTGACTTTCAATGAGCACACTCCCAGTGTGGCTGGTTCTGGTCCGGATTGGCTATTTGATCTTGATTTAGTTACCAACTGTTTTAATAAATCTTGTGAGCATGTTTCAGGATCTGCAGAAAATTTAAATACAGGTGATCCTGATCCAAGATTTGAGCTTGGAAGACCTTCAGCTCCAGTTGGAACTACTTCAGCAAATGAGTTTCTATCAGCACAACAATGACAAATCCAGCTGATACATCTGGCATGCCTTCAAATTCCAGTTCAGAGGCCTCTCAACCAGATAAAGACATCTCAATTGCAGAAGATAACAATGGTGATGGTGAAAGTGATCAAGAATCTCTTGATGCTAATAACCATACCATAGATGATAACATCAATGATGTCACACACTCATTGGATCAAGTTAATCTTGATAAGTGTGATAATGTGGAGGATCAATCTTCAAGACCAGATCTAAATTTCTCAAATTTGGATCTATCTCAGCAACTTGCTGTGATCCCTCAGCTAAGGATCCACAAGTCTCATCCTACTACAAACATCATTGGAGATGTTATCTCCGGGGTAAAGACAAGAGGGCAAACCCATGAAGCAAATGTTTGTCTTCACTCTTGTTTTCTATCCCAGTTAGAGCCAAAGAAAGTTGAGGAGGCTCTAAAGGATGGAAGTTGGGTTGAAGCTATGCAACAAGAGCTGCTTCAATTCAAAAGACAGAAAGTTTGGAACCTTTGTCCTCTTCCTCATGGGAAGACTACCATTGGAACCAAATGGGTTTTTAGGAATAAAAAGGATGATAGAGGAATCATCATCAAGAACAAGGCTAGACTAGTTGTTCAAGGATACACACAAGAAGAAGGGATTGACTACACTGATGTCTTTGCTCCTGTAGCTAGACTAGAAGCTGTTAGGATATTCCTGGCATTTGCTGCATCCAAGAACTTCAAGGTCTACCAACTTGATGTAAAGTGTGCTTTCTTATATGGAGTGATTGATGAGGAGGTTTATGTCAAACAACCACCTGGTTTTGTAGATCCTGATCATCCTGATTATGTCTGCAAGCTTGACAAAGCTCTCTATGGGCTGCATCAGGCACCCAGGAAGTGGTATGAGACACTGTCTGAGTATCTCTGTAAACATGGTTACAGGAGAGGTACTATAGATGGAAACTCTTCATCAAAGGACAAGGAAACGACATTCTGCTAGTTCAAGTATATGTGGATGACATCATCTTTGGCTCAACCAATTCAAGGCTCTGCAAAGACTTTGAAAAGCTGATGAAAGATAGATTTGAAATGAGTTCAATGGGAGAACTTAATTTCTTTCTGGGATTCAAGTGAAGCAGGTTGAAGATGGCATTTTCATAAGTCAGTCAAAGTATATTCAAGATATACTCAAGAGGTTCAACATGACTGATTGTAAGACTGCTAAGACACCCATAGCCAGAAACCACTCTCTTGGTCCAGATCTTGAGGGGGAGTGTGTAGATGAGCACTTATACAGGGCTATGATTGGGTCTCTTATGTATCTTACAGCTAGCAGGCCTGATATCATGTTTGCTACATGTATTTGTGCAAGATATCAAGCTAATCCTAAGATGTCTCACTTAATCACTGTGAAAAGGATTTTAAGATACCTCAAAGGTGCTTCAACACTTGGTTTATGGTATCCAAAGAATTCTAATTTCAATCTGTATGCCTATACAGACAGTGATTATGGTGGTTGCAACATGACTGCAAAGTCTACATCTGGGGGATGTCAATTCCTTGGTGGAAGGGTTGTCTCATGGCAATGCAAGAAAACAAACCTGTGTGTCTGCATCAACTGCTGAGGCTGAATACATTGCTGCTGCAAGCTGCTGTGCTCAAGTGCTTTGGATTCAAAATCAGATGCTAGACTACGGATTTAACTTCAAAGAGACTCCTATCCACATAGACAACAACAGTGCTATCTCTATCACTGAGAACCCTGTGCAGCACTCAAGGACCAAACACATCAACATCAGGTATCATTTAATAAGAGATAACTATGAAAAGGGGTTAATTAAACTAGTCAAAGTTCACACAGATGAACAATATGCTGATCTGTTCACAAAAGCTTTTGATGAACAGAGATTTAAGTATCTGATATCAGCTATTGGGATGATTAACTTTGAGTAGATTTTTAAAAACTAATTCTAATTATTTCTCTTAAAATATGTGTGTCCTAAGTTGTCTAGTTCATCACTTTCATAAGCTCATGTTTTCTTTGAATGAAAAACTCTTTTTGAAGACTTTCCTTGATTCTTGAAAATTTTCTGATACTTCGGAAGATAACATTTTACCTTCGGAAGAAAAATATGTCTTCAAAATAAATGACTGTCTAAGAAATTTTACCTTCGGAAGAAGTCAAATTTATCTTCCGAAGCTTAAAATTCTCAACTTAGACACTTATTCATTTTTAAGGACTTTTTCCTTCCGAAGCAAAAATTACTTTCGGAAGCTTTGTTCATTCTTATACAAAGCATCCAAAAGTTTATTTCTCTTCCGAAGCATAAATCTTTAAGACTCTCAGGAAAATTCTTCCGAAGTCACTTTAGCTTCGGAAGCTTTTTCAATCAAACTTCCGAAGACAAATTACTTTCGGAAGCTTTTCGAATTCCAAGAAAACTACTTTTTGAGCAAAAAGGTAAACTACTTTTTCAGAGGTGGGACCGACATACGGATTTCAAAGTTTATCCTCTTTCATTAAACTTTATCTGAAATCCTTCTCTCTCATATAAACCCAACGGTTTCCCCCTCTTCTATCATCTGCTTTTCTTCCATACCTAAAACCCAAAGCTTTCTCTCTGAAATTTCCTTCCCATTCTTTTCTCTTCATCTCTGAGCTACCTCACAATGGCTGACCTTACACACAGAAATGATCCTCACTTTGCCATGCAGCTACACAGACAACACAATCAGGTTGCTCTGTTATGCTCTGACAAAGATCCTCATTTCTCAGAGGTTTGCCGTTTCTTGTCTTTGTCTCACTACTTCACCTCCCTAACCATTGATCCTCCTCTATATGAGGATCATTGCTTGAATTCTGGAAGACCTGCCAAGAGGTCATTATGGATGGGGAGAAGGCACTGTCTGCCACAGTGCAGGGGAGAACAATTTCATCACTCCGGCCATCATCAACCGACATCTTCAGCTGGATGATGAAGCAGGTGAAGTGTTCTTCCAAAAGAAGCGGTTAATCATTCCTTCGAGCAGATGGGCTATGAAGGAGATTTCTCTGTAAAGACCTTCAGGAAAGGGAAGGTCTCATCCCAGTGGAAATACCTGCTCCATGTGGTTATCCACAGCTTATCAAACAAGCATGGTGGATGGGACCAGATTCCTGAGGATCTCTCCTTTATAGTTCATGGATGGTTCAGGGGGTCAAGTTCAGGTATTCACATTTGTTTATACTAATTTACTTGCAAACTTAGACTCCTTAGAATATTACATGTTTCCTAGATATGTTCAACACATTCTTAACTGTGAACTGGGCTCACAGTTGAGGGAAACAGGCAATATTCTTAAACTGGGACAGATGAAGCCCGGCATCTTTAAAATTATGAAGAAGCCAACTGTAGGCTTCTCAGGGGTAGAAACAGCCCTAGTCCCAAAAATGTTAGAGCTCATTGCTCAAGGTGACAACATAGCAGTCCAAGCTAGTGTTGAACCCACACCTACTGCTCTCCTACCCTCTTCACAACCTCCAATATTCATCACCTACAAAAGAAAATCCCAACGAACCCCTGCTCAGGCTATTGAGTCTGTGCAGGCCCCCAATACTCAACCTTACAAGAAGAAGTGGACTCCAGAGCTCCCACTTCTCCTGAGGAGCAAACCACTCCCATTACTTTACCTATCAGGGCTGAGGTTCCTCAAGCTCAACCTGATGAGCTCATTAGCCCAACAACTGTAAGCCTTCACTCTGAGTCTCAACACTCAAGTGAACAACCTTCAGGGGACAGCTACCATCCCCAGCCTTTGGATCTAAACCAACCAATTCCCAACCTATCCTTTTACACTGATGAAGACTTAGGATTCAGTGAGTACCATGAGTCTCTCTTCTCCTCCCCTACTCAAAGAGAGATGAGTACCTCTGACTCTCCTCAGTCTATCCCTCATCAGTCACCTATTACTGAGGTGGACACATCTGAACCTGTTCAGGATGTCCATATGGAAGAGGCTCTCACTTTTGAAAGTGATTACATCATTAAGACCTCAACCATGGCAACTCAGCCCATTGGCATCTTAACTGAGGTTGCCAGTGAGCAGAGGAAAACCAGCAGCCAAGAAACTCAAGCTGGTGGTGAGAGAAGGGATTTGGTCCAATCCTCTCATCCCCCAGTGATTCTTCTGATGAAGATGAGGGAATTTGAGACTAAAGGTACAACAATTGTCACAAACATGCACCTATCTAGTCTCTAAGGTTAGTCACTTGGAATCTCAGGTGACTACCCTGCAAAACAGGGTCAATGATCAGCAACTCCAGATTTCATATCTGCAGGAAAAACTAGCTGAGAGACCTTTAAGGAGAGCTCAACCAGGAACACAAGAACCTGTGGAGTGACTGATTTATCCTCCAGCTCACCTATGCAAGTGGGTGATGCTACCAAAAAGGGGGAGAAAGTTATCACAACCACAGAACCTGGGAGTTCTTCAAAGAGAATGGACATAGAGGACTCACCATCCTCACTTGCTGTTGTGCATTCTCAGCAACTTCCTCAAGTTCACATTAATGTGGACTCTATAGACTCTCTCATCAGGAGTCTCTTTGAGGAAGGTATACCAAGGGCTGTCTCATCTCCACCACATGGAACTGGCAACTACATCATCAGATGGAGGTATGATGATGACAGAAGAGCCCTCATACTTCACAGAGTTCAAGGTCAACAAGAAGTCTTTCAGTTCCAAAGCCTGAGCTTCTATGAAGGACTGGATTTAGTCAACATGCCACTTGTCAATCCAAGCAAATCTAGACAAGCTGACAGGCTGGCTCAAAGAATCCAAGACAGGATCCTTGCAGAGTTCTCTCTAAGAAGGAGACTTAGGCAATCAGGCAATGTCATCGGTCAACTGGATGCTGAGGTGGACCCTAAGATTAGTTTCATAGGGGAAACCTTGGCTGAAGGCCCAGTGGCAGAACCTGAGACCCTTGTCTCACCATCAACAACTGCTGCAGAGGTCCAAACTCCATCTGAGACACCTGCTGGTGAAGGTGTCTCTCAGCCTCTCTCTGGCCAGAGCATGGAAGCTACACCAAGCAATGAAGGCCAAGCCTCAATCCACCCTGAGTCACAAAGGTCTGTTGGTGACAAAGGGAAAAGGATAATGACTCCTGAGGAAATTGAGGAGGAAGAGAGAGAGAGGAAAAGGAGGC
Organism: Flaveria trinervia; assembly: GCA_025506515.1. NCBI lineage: Eukaryota > Viridiplantae > Streptophyta > Magnoliopsida > Asterales > Asteraceae > Flaveria > Flaveria trinervia. The sequence continues at coordinate 121,336 of JACCIX010000869.1, forward strand.
TAAGGGGAGAAAGTTCTTCTGGGTCATCAAAATTCATGCAAGCTGCAATCAGGGCTGCCCCCAGACCAAATACTCAAAATGATGAACAAAGGGCAGTCAGGATTATTATTTACAGACCAGGAACTATGATGTTGATGAAATCATCTCCCTCCCCTTAGAAGAGTTGAATGAACTGGCTGACATGGAAGTGTCAAGAGAGATAAAGGAGAAAGAGGATGCAAGGTTACTTCTCCAATTCAAAGAGGAGAGGAGACAGAAAAGACTTCACAAGCATACTCCCACTCTCTCTCCAGTTCAAGAAAGTCCTGCACAGGAAGATGTGGCTCCACAAGAACCTCAGGTAGATAAAGAAGAGGATAGAATCAAAATGATAAACTACCTGAGTGCCACAGGCTTCTATCAGGCAAATACACTTCTTCCCCTGTCCTATGACTTCATTGAGTTCGAGTACTTAAAGCAACTTGAGCTTGAGTTAGTCAAAGAAAGAAAACAACCAAAAGGAAGCTAAGGGAAGAAGCTGCAAAGTCAAGAGCCATCATTCAAAAGAATGCAAAGAAGTCTGCTGACAGACAAAGAATGATGAGCTTCTTGAAGTCATATGGATTCTCCGGAAGGAGACTTGGTCCCATGTCTCTATCTACAATGGATGAGCATATAAGGGTAATCAAGCAGAAGATTAAAAGTGGTGAACTCATTGACTTGCACTCTCTTCCAAGTCAAGTCCCACCTGAAGTGGAGGTCAAGTTTGAACAACCAGAGACACCTGAACCAGAACCTCCAGCTGAGCCTCAGCAAACTTCATCTTCTGATCCAAGACAGGGTCAAACTCCCTCTCCTTCTGAACCTGTGAGGGAGGAACACCCAACTGAGAAAGACACTGATGATCAACATGGTGCTGCAGACCAGTCTTCTCAGTTAAAGACATTAAAGAGGAAGAAGAAAATGGCCTCTAAACCAAAGACTAAAAAGAAGAAGCCAAAGTCATCTACCTCTACACCCCAGGTGAATCAGATCAACCTGAGGAAGTGCATGATGAGGCAGCCCAATCAACTCCTATGCAAGTGGCTCCTCTAGCAACTGAGACACCCATCTTATCCTGGACTTACTCTACCAATCCAGAAAGATGGAATGTTATCAGAGATCAAGGTGTTGAAAATGTCTACTCATGGCAAGACATAATCAACTTACCTCTGCATGATCTCTTTGAAATGAGAAGATACTATGAGAGTCTTGATGATCCTGACCATCAAATGAAGAAAGGATGGTCTTGATTATTCTGAAGACTACAAACATTAAAGATCTTCTAAGTGTTTTGGTAGCATCAGCCTAGGGGGAGTTTGTAAGGATTCCTGAAGTCTGATGCAACCCAAAACTGCCTAAGTGTTTCAGCAACATGCACTAAGTACTGAAGTGAAGAATGCTTCGGAAGAATTACACAAAGCATTAGAAAATACTCTAAGTGTAATATCTTCCGAAGCCAAGACCAATATCTTCCGAAGCCTAACATGAAGTCTTCCGAAGCTTGAAGAGACAAAGTCTTCCGAAGCTTCAACATGAAGACAGATTTCTTCCGAAGACTTTTAGTACACATGCTTTATCTGATGTACTGTTCCATAAAGCACCTTTTCCGCTGCGTCTCTGATAAGTCACCAACTTACAAGAGTTGGTGAAAAGGTCCATGCTTTTGGTAACTGTACATTGAGGTCTTGAGTCTGAAACTTTCCACTTTATGTACTTTATCCTTTTTGTAATGTATAAGGATGTGAGCTATGGCATGTCATAGTCACAAGGTCAAAAGGCAGATATGCCTTTTGATCCTACAATTGATTTTGTTAGTGTCTAGTCAATTGTATCCAGCTGGCTTTCATAGTATAGCCGGCTGTAGGTTGTAGTATAAGTATTCCAAGTTGTATCTTTCAATATGCTTTGTAACACTTGTAAAAGAACTTGAGAAAGCAATATACTGCTACCTTGAAAACTATACTCTCTTGTTCTGTCTCTTGCTTTACTTGTGTTCTCTGCATCACCTTTGGTTACTAGTTCACTGTTTGATTAACGTTTAGTTAATCTCCTCATTGTGTTGTTGTGTTGTAATTGTGTTCAAGCCCTTGAACGATCCTGCACTAACAGATAGACCTATGGTTGTACAAAAAGGGATCTTGAGCGTTGCGATGGAGAAATCTCAGGTCACTTGGTCTTCTTAGACATCCACACAACCTTTGAGTCTTTGGACTGACCTTCAAACTTAGAAACTTTTAGAGTTTCGAAGTTTTGAGACTGAACCTTCGGAAGATTCTGACAACCCTGCAGCAGACTTCCAGTGCTTCGGAAGATCCTTTCTTCCGAGACCAATGTTCTTCCGAAGAGAATTTTCCACTCCTTCTTGTTAGAGTTGAAACTTCGAGGAAACGGTTTTCCTAGTAGCCGAACTTCTTAGAGCTCTTTGAAGCCTTGTTTTGGCCATATGGACAGTACCTTAGGATGAGGGACAATCCTTGCACTGTGAGTGGGTGCTGTCACACATAACAAATTCATCTTCTTCTTCACAATGAGCCTTGTCTTGAGAGTAAGGAATGTCTTTGGTCATTCCTCTCAACCTTCATCTTTGCAGATGCTGAGGTAGTCCTTTTAGGTGAGAAAATGCTTGGAGTTTGATGGACCAGGCTGTGCAGCAGTGGTACACAGCAGGACAGTCTTCTTTTGCTGTTGAGATGGTTATGCAAGAACCAGAACTCTCAGCAGAGTTTTGGTTGATGCCTTCAGTCCCTACCACTTTAAAACCCTGTAGAAATAAAAACTTGTTTCTGCTTAGAGTCAAAAGTAGCCTTGATCTCTTGAGCCTTCCTGCTTTCTTTGCTCTTTCTGATCAAGTTCTTTCTCATAAACTTGGTCATCATAGTCTTCACTTTCTCCTCAGAAGGATAGTGGCCCTTCTTGGAATCCTCCTCTTCACTCTTTGTAGAGGGATTTCTTCACTATCTCTTCTTCATCCTCTCACTCATAGGATCTATGAGAGGAAGCTCATCTTCACAAGTTCCACACTAGGAGATCTTACTGACAAGATTATGTGTGGAGGAGCTATCTCATTGGATCCCAGTCCCTGTCTATTTGATAGCACACTTTGTTGTGCAGGGATGAGGATATCATGTTCTTGAAGGTCTCTTCTTCAAGAACACTCTTTTCTGCCCTGGCTTTGCTGATCACAAGCTCAGCCTGGCACTAAGTTAACTGGTTATGAGATCTTTAATTTGAGTCCTAAAATCTATATGTTCATGTTTTAGAACTGAAATGGTTTCTCTAAGTCCTCTATTTTCAGCTTATAATCATTTTTAGACTTTCTAAAATCAGATTTAAAATTTAAGGACTCAATATCAGATCTCGTTCCAAGTTATAGGACCTGTACCTATTAACTTTAGCAATGCATTTGGAGTACAGAGATGTTCCAATACCTTGGCTTCATCATGATCTGCCATCAGTGCTTGGTTTGGTGAGGCATCTTCAACCTGAAGCTCCAGTCAAAGCCTCCTTCTTCAACAGCAAAACAACTTGCTGCTTTGACTTCTCATTATGGAGAGCTTTGTCAGTGTAGTTTGGTCTGATTGTGTTTGGCCACCATTTGTTCTAGGTGCCTTACACTCTCTAGCAAAGTGGCCCATCAGGTTAAAGTTGTAACCTTGACTTTGCCTTGTCCAGTCCAACTTTCCACTGGTTGTATTGCTTGGAAACTTCCTTCCAGTCCTCTTGTAGAACTTCTTGGCTCTATGAGTGAGAAGAGCCATCTGCTGGACTATTTCCATGTATTCCAAATCATCTGGATGGATACAGTCCAGAGTCAAGAGTGAAAAGAGAGTTGCCACGCTTTCATCAGAAGACACAAAAGCTTGAGAAGAGCTTGTCTCTTGGAATGGTCTTCCTTGAGTGTAGTTCTCCTTTGGTGTCTCTGGAAGGTGATGAAAGGACCCTTGGGTGACTTGTCATGGTAGCATAAGAGATGATGTTTGGGTTCTATGTTGTCCCTTTCAACCACATGTAGGGCTGAACCCTTTGATTGTTGGAGTTTCTAGATGAACCTTGAATATTCATCTCTCATCTGGTAGCCACTGAGAATCCATTGATTGTGTAAGGTTTTGAGATTTTCAGTTCTCTTGATCACCACACAGTAGTGTGTCCACTGCCTAGGAAGTGAGGACATGAACTTCCTTACAATGTCTCTGTTTTCAAGAGAAACTCTTCCATCACTAGGTATCCACTATCTTAACATACCGACCTAAGTACTGCTGAGTCATGTTTCACCTATTTTGAAGGTGAAGTTTTCAAACTGCTGCTTCAGGAGATCCTTCTTGTTCTCCTTGGCTTCAGAAGAACCCTCATACATCAGTTTCAGTGCATCCCACAACTGCTTGGCTGTTTTGCACTTCTTGAAACCTCTGTATACAGAGTTTTGGAAGGGCAATTTGAAGTGCTGTATGGCTTTTCTGTCTATCTCTACTCTCTTCTATCTTCATCAGAGTAGTTAGCCACATCTTTGGGGATCATACCAGCACCAGTAGCAGAAGGTGTGCTGGGTATGAAAGGTCCATTCTCAATAGACTCCCACATTCTTGAATCAAGAGACCTGATGAAACCTTCCATTCCTAAACACCAGGTGTCAAACTCATCAAGAGTGATCAGTGGGGACTTTTAAATGGTTCCAGTTTCCATATCAGTTTTGGAAATGGCTGCCATTTGAAAAGTTTAGTATGTGTGTATGAGGGATCTAAAGATGGTGAGATGTTATATCAAGAGCCTGGAAGGCTCTGATACCAAATGCAGGATCATTGAAGGGTGTAGAGTTACAACACAACAACACAAAGAGGAGATAAACTAAACTTAGATCAAAGAGTAAATGGATTAATCAAGTGATGACACTAAGAACACAAGTAGTATATGAGACAGAACACAAAGAGCACAAGTGTTTGGTTTTCAAGAATGCAGTATATTGCTTCTCTATGTTCTATTACAAGTGTTACAAAGCATAAATAAAAGATACAAGAACATGAGATACTTATACAACATCCTACAGCCAGCTATACTTTGAAAGCCAACTGAATACAATTGACTAGACACACATAAAATCAATTGTAGAGTCAAAAGGCAGATTGCCTTTTGACTGTGACTATGACATGCCATAGCTCACATCCTTATCTATTACAAAAAGGATAAGTACATAAAGTAGAAAGTTACAGACTCAAGACCTCAATGTACAGTTACCAAAAGCATGGACCTTTTCACCAAACCATGTTAGTTGGTGACTTGCAGAGTGCATTGGAAAGGTGTCCAGCTTTATGGAACAGTACATCAGATAAAGCATGTTACTAAAAGTCTTCGGAAGAAATCTGTCTTCATGAACTTGAAGCTTCGGAAGACTTTGTCTCTGAGGCTTCAGAAGACTTCATCTTTGGCTTCGGAAGAGTTGGTCTTGGCTTCGGAAGATTCACTTAGAGTATTTCTGTTGCACATTGGAAACTTCCGAAGCATTCCACTTCAATGCACTTGTGCAGCATGCAGGAAAGACTAAAGATGTTTAGGTTGCATCAGCATCTTCATGATATTCTTTCATATTTAGAAAACACTAAGTGATCTACCAATAAAAAAATGGATGAAAACCAAACGAGCCTCCAACCTATGTTGAAAGGGCTTGTTTATGGTATGAAATGGTGATATTGAACCTGGTACTACAACAATCTATCCACCATACCCAACTTGAACACTTAGTCAAACTAGTTTTTACTTTAATACTTTCATTTATGTAGTAATGACCATCCGAATCACCTTTTAGTGGAGATTTGTGCAATGGTGACAATCTTAAGGTTTGTGGATATCCCCACCTCTAATACATGACTTACATGAATATTACACTTAAGGTTTGTGGATTACCCTACTTCTAATGCATGACTTATATTTATATCTATATAATACTTAATCAAAACCAAAGTAACATCAATCAAACCATGGTTGAATGTTATGTGTTAAGGTAGACATTATACTAATCTTATGATTCCGTATTTTGGACTTCCAATAAGTGACTAATACTCATAAAGAACACACACAATACATGGTGTTCAAATAAGTGTCTAAGTAGTATGTAGTCTCATATTTGTAATTTCCGTATACTTTCCAATTGCTAAAATCTTAAACTTTGAATCCTAAACTTACACACTTTCGTTTACCTTTTAGGGTGACTTTGGTGTATCCTCTAAACTCATTCATATATTCTTGTGGTTTCTAGTCGTCAAACCGTGAGTCATACTTACCCCTTTCGATTTAACACTATTTGGGTTGCAACATGTATCAATTATCAAATACACTTAATTATTCATTCAACCAAAATTATTCTAAAACTCAATTCATAAAAACATGCTTACTTGTTATACTATTTGTGAATACATTCTAAAATACATTATCTTGCAAACAATCTAAACCTTCATTAACATGTATAGCGCTATAGGACTAGCACACCCGCCCTAATATAATAAGTCTATGTTACGTTATCAATTTTTATGGTCTTACTCACTTTTGATGCTAAGATTACGTTAGTGGACACTTTGGTTTCATTATTGGCCTTGCATGCTAGTAATGTATAAACTTTAGTATACTTTACTCATGTTGAATTGAGATTTATTCACTATTATGCTATGTAGTCAAACTTGTATGCTCACCAACATATTCATATGTTGACCAAAATTTATACATGTTGTAGGAAATGCTTGAAGTTTTATCAAGAATTCAATTAGGTGGACTTAGAAACACACCAAATCTATCATTTTGTTATGTTTGTTTATACTTGTATTTCTCAAAGTTATTGTATGTTATTTGAAGCATCGTTAATGTTATATTGATTAATGAAAATGAAACTTAATCTTAATTATTGTCATATAGCTCTGTGATATCTTTGAACAATCTATCACTTTTCGCGCCCTGATGTTTCCGCCATCAATTGGGGTGCGATAGATTGGTATCAGAGCCATAGTTTTAGAGAATTAGAAAAACTGCAATGTTTTGACCTAGACTATGACTAAGGACTCTCGTTAGTAATGCTTATGATTTGTTTGATTATCTTATGTTTGTGCCAAAACAAACCTCGAATCTACCTAATCTTATTCCTTACCTTATTCTGGCTAGAAAGGAATACACTTTTCCTAAGGTGTAATCATGTGACGACAGTGCGAAGACACCTGTATTTCACAAATGAACAAGACCTCACCAAAGTAGGGGTGAATCCATTACTTTGTGATAACTTTAAATCCACCATTATGGTTTTTATGATATAGGAATGATTTCTTTAACTTGATGACAATTTCATCCATCTTATTCTTGTGGACCCCTACCAATGAGTTAGGATTAATTTCCTTACCTCGGTGGATAAGTACCAACCATATTGAGGGAATGACACCATCAAGTGAGGAGTGATATCCAAATCTTGGTGACTAGTCCCATTCCTTGATTTTCAGTCTCGCCAATGTCTTGAAATTTCGATTAACAAGGGACATGTTGTAACTGGATGGGCGAATACTGTTACCTGACTTGTCGACGAGAGTATTACAACCTATTAAGCCAAAGCATGATTCCCAAACTCAAAAGAAGTCTTGACTAATTTGGATTAGTCTTAGTTCCAAAACCAGAACATTCCAAGCCTTAATCGAATTTCTTTTATGCTTGTACTTATTTTATGCATTTATGCTTTAACCTTTTTCCTCTTGTCAAGATCAAATCATCCGAATCGCGCTAATCTCTCGACCTCATACACTAATAATCAAGAACCAACAAAAATTTAAAAGCTTTCATGGTTGTTTAGCAAGTCCTTTTGTGTGGGTATATATGCTTCATTATGAGAAAAAATTTAAAACTATCTACTTAGATACTATGCTATCATGTCTTATCGTTCTCTTTAACCTACATTGTAGATGTCTTCCAAATCCATAGAAGCTCCAAGCAAATTTCCAATAAGAAAATGGTCGCTTTCATGGCTAAGCAAATGGCTCTAGTTATTCCTAATATTGTGAGCAAATCAATGCCACCCCTAGCCCAACACTTCAGTTGAATCCAGAAACCTTAATCCTAAAACCTCATCCTTTTCCTATAAGCACTTCAAGTCATGTGGCCCCGAACCCTTCATGGGTGTGAAGAGGATGCCTCCAAGATGCTTGAATGGTTCAATAGCATCGAAGTCACTTTCATCAATAATGAATGTCCCAACGAGCTTCGGACTCGTAGTGCCACCGGTGTCTTCACATCGAGGGGACTGTGTTGGCCATTTGATCGATTTGCAGTACAAATAAGATATTGATTCGTTCAATATCAAATTAAATGAAGAGATAACATTGTGAATAACATTAAGAACAATCTTAAAGTCAATAATAACAAAGCACAAGTATATTTCGCTGAATAGCTGCTTACAAAAGGCTCTTGCAACAATGATGAACGATTAGGGTTCTTTCAAGGATGCGCAACAATGAAAATGATCAAATATATATAGCAGTCCTAGTTTCACAGACAGCTTCTGTGAAACTGTGTTGCCGAAACTATAGTTTCGCCCGACAGAAACAAAGTTGAGGGTGAACTAAGCAGCTGACTATGAGGTTCGCTCATAGTTTCGCTGGACTAAAAACTAAGCAAAATAAATGTTGGACCAAAAGAACCAATGAGCCGGATCAGAAAAACCTTAAGTCCCACAGACGTCACAACAATGCTGAAGTCCACAACAGCTGAAGACAAGTGCTGAAGACAAAGTCTGAAGACACAAGTGCTGAAGACAAAGTCTGAAGACACAAGTGCTGAAGACAAAGTCTGAAGACACAAGTGCTGAAGACAAAGTCTGAAGACACAAGTGCTGAAGACAAAGTCTGAAGACACAAGTGCTGAAGACCAAGTATCAGAGTTGTCACAACAGCTGAAGAGGTCTTCTTCAGTAGTTGTGACGGTTTCTTTCAGTAGTTTTATGTTTTCTTTTCAGTAGTTTTGTAAAACGACTGAAGAGCTGTTTTCAGTCGTTGTAGTTTCAGTAGTTTGTATCAGTAGTTTTATGTTTTGTACTTAGCACTCTGATATGTTCTCAGTAGTTGTGAACATTTTAGTAGTTTGTTAAGTTTTAGTTATTTTTGTAATAATCTGCCAGATGTCACTATCCGTGATATCAGCAGTGATTGCACTCTATATAAGGAGTGTCAACCTATTGTAATCTGTGAATGATTGAGCAGAAACATTTAATTATTGAAACATTCCTTTTCACAGAAATATATTTTCGTTACAACCGTATTTGTTCTTAATGCATACGAATATCAAATTCTTGCTATAATTTGTCTAATTCTTGTTCTTATCCGCTGCGTTACACTCTAATCCATCAAACTGAGATCACTGATCCTGTCAAATGGTATCAGAGCTAGTTAATCATTGATCGATCTAATAATTGATCATTGAAACTGCTATCCAAGATCCAAGTTTGATTGAATAGCATTTTTGCAAGAAACGGTTATAGAGATTGAATTTTCTGTGTTTTTGGTCATTCATCCTGAGATTTATTCTTAGTTTTCATTGAGTCTGTTGTGGTCTGTGTAAAATCTTTAAAAGCTTGAATTAAATTGTATTTGGACCTAAAATGACTACTCCTTCCAATGATCCTCACAATACTGGTTCCTCAACCAAGCCTCGATGCTGGTTAGGAATGAGTACAACATATGGCAACGACGAATGCTCCATCACCTGTCTGTTAACAGCTCAGGTTTGGACATCAGTGGTACATGGTCCACACAAGCCTATGGTGAATAACCCGGAAACCAATCAAATGGTCGTCGAAGAGGAGGGAGCAATACTCAGATGAGGATAAGAAATTGTTTGAGATTGATGCAAAAGCCCATGGAATTCTGCCATGGCACTGCCCAATGAAATCTATTTTGGGCTAATGCATTATGAAACTGCCCATGACCTCTGGAATGCCTTGAAAGAACAATTTGGAGGAACAGATGAGGTCTTGGCAAATATAGAGAAATCCTTGCCCAACAATATGAGACATTCTCTCATAGGAAGGGTGAGACACTGACTCAACAGTTTGAGCGGTTCTCTTGTTTGATCTCTGAATTAAAAATGGTCAAACAGAGTACACAAATAGCCAGATGAATAACAGATTTACAGATCACTGCCTGAGAGATGGGACACATATACTATTGTCCTACGCTCCAGTGCAAATTTGGACAAACTATCTCTCACCCAACTCCATGGGAAATTGCTCACATTTGAGAGAGAGATAGAACAAAAACGAAATCTGTCATCATCTGGAAAGCTCACTGATGATTTTGTACCAGGAAACACTGCCTTGGTAAGTCATGAGTC